>JAGDQP010034908.1:8066-19855 GCA_022664845.1 Lepisma saccharinum | reverse complement strand
TTCATGTTAGACAAAAAAAAAAAAAAGCTCTTTTGATATGGCACCATTCAATTAATTAAAAAATAAAGGAAAAATAAGTTCTTTTGTGGTTTCACCTTCGTTGCCTTATCTGATCGTGTGTACAAAGCATTGACCTCCAATTGAACCCGGTTTTACATCCAAATATCCACATTATTTGACTCGATCCGAGCCCGAAAAAGTTGGTGGTCTGGCCAGAAAAGTGGGTGCCAAACTCAATAACCTACTTTTAGGTCTTTGTCCGAGCTGGAGAGTGTAGATGTAAAATCGGGCCCGATTGTAGGGCTCTCGTACAATGTGAATATTTTCGGGTGAAGATATGGATGCAAATATGAATAAATATGTGGGAGATAACGCATAGAGTTCTACTATTGGCCTGGTTATAGTATTTTGAAGAATGAGGTATGTACTACAATGATAATTGAGTTATATTAACTTCAAACATATTATTCACTTTTCGTAAAGGGACATTTATAATATTTAAATATTTACACATCTTTTTGTGCGTTTGTCTTTGTTTCCAGATTTACTAAATAATGACTTTTTCTAGGTGCGTATTGTTTCCCATATTTACATTTAGGATGAATAGCATTAGATAAATGTATTTTTTAACCTATGTAGAGAAATTAATTTGTTATATCTAAGACTTACAACCAGAACTCTTAGGACATGTTTATAGATCTCTTTCCCCCGTAACTCTTTTTCGCAAGAAGATGGACATAATAAGTTCCGGTTGAGCTCTCGATATTCAGTTAAACTAAATATAAATCTAATTTCGTCGCTCATACGATGACTCTGCGGAAGTAAGATTGACATTTGTTTCCTTCCTTAGCCCTGGATGGCTTCTGGTGCGATGGCTCTCAGTTCCGTGTCTGTTGTTGTATCATCACTTCTTCTCAAGTGGTAAGTACACACTATTTTCTTTGTGTTTGTAGCCGTTGGTTTTGGTTTAGTAAGTAGCCGTGTAATAGTAATTTTGTTTAGAATGTAAGTACGTAGAGATACGTGGCTACAAGTTGAAGTCAGAAAGATTCTTATGTAGAGAGATATTCGCGTAAGGAAGTTAAATAACCAGGAAAGGTAGATCAAAATTGGTATTGTGGGACTCGGTGTACAAGGAGACTGGGTCATCCGGTTTGTTGATAGTGCAGAAGTAGCGATGGTTGTTAATACGAATGTGGAGAGCACCACCTGTTTCCCCCACATATAAGGCATCACAGAACTTGCAGGTTAGGATGTATATAACATTAGAGGTGTGGATGTGCCCTTGGGATTTAGGGTGTACCGGCCATTAGCAGTATTGATAGTGACCGTGGGAGAAGTGATGAAAATGGAGCAGATCTTACATCTGGGTCTCTGTCATATCTATGCGCCGGTTTGGTGTGGTGGAAAGGAGGGATTCGTACGGACCAAGATGTTTTTAAGATTAGGTGGATGTTGAAAAACTAATCTAGGTTTGGTGGGGAATATTGATCTTGTGTCGGTCAGATTGGAGGATGTGGAAATGAAAGTGTAGGATTTGTTTGACCTTGGTTAGTTTACGATGGAACTGGGTGATTAGAGCCGGTGGGTTGGGTGACGGCGGGTTGGGATCAGTGTTGGAGGTTTATGAGCGGGTTAAATGTGTTGCACGGCGAATCTGTTTGGTTAGTATGTAAGATGGGTAGCCTCGGTTGACTAGAGCCTCCTGGAGGCGTTCCAGCAGCAGAAGTGGTGGAATTCAGGCGTTGTCCGTTGAAACATCTTGGTCCGTACGAATTCTTCCTAGCCACCACCCCAAACCGGCGCCTATACCTGCAAGACATCCAGATGTAAGGTATGCTCCATTTTCATCACTTCTCCCACGGTCACTATCAATACTGCTAATGGCCGGTACACCCTAAATCCCAAGGGTATATGCCACACCCCTAATGCTATATACATCCTCCTAACCTGCAAGTTCTGTGATGTTTTTATGCGGGGAAACAGATGGTGCTCTCCACACTCGTATTAACAACCATCGTTACTTCTGCAACTATCAACAAACCTGATGCCCCTAGTCTCCTTGCACACCGAGTCCCACAATACCAATTTTGATCTTTCTTTCCTGGTTGCCATAATCCACATTTTACTTCTACGACCAGCACCTCAACACGCCGTCTGTGGGAGAGTGCCTTTATTCATGGTTTAAGCGCCAAAATATATCCTAGCCTTAACCTACAATAACTAAACATCCCGTTTGCTGTGCATTTTCAACACATTTCCATCCACGATTACACCCTGTACTTTCACACTATACAGTTGTAAATTATTCCAAGCTGCGGAAATTACGCGCTAGGGTAATCAGTTTTTCTCCAAGTTTGATGCTTCGTCCACTACGTGTCGCCACTTTATCTTCAGAGGGGTACTTTGTGAACACGTGCAATTTCGCTCTCTTCCACACTTGAAAACGTGCAACTAACATGCACGAAATATTGTAATGACTTTTATATGTGTGAAACGTGATCTAATACGAAACTTATAAGTTGTAAGTATTTTCCTTCATTTTTCTCACATAAATTTACCTTATATATATATATACGTCTATATGCAACTAACACAAAGGAGAGCTAGGAGGGCAATTTAAGGTAAAATTATGATAAGAAAAAAGGGATTACTTACAGCTTGTTGTTTTATAGGTGAGCAGACACACTAATACTTACAAGTACGTACATATTGAATATTTCGGTGATTTCACCTTCTTCATGCTCGCAGAGTAACAGACACACACGTGAGTAGAATAAAGACTAAGACGACAGGGGTGCCACATAGCGGACGACGCATCGAGAACAGTTGATTGTTATATAACGCATGGATTTGTGGAGCGTGGAAAAATTGGCAGCTGTACAGCGTGTAAGTTCGGGAGGAAATTGTGGAAGGAAAAGTGTTAAAAATGCAGGGCAGATGGGTGTTTTAAGAGTTACTGAAGGTTAAGGCCAGGGTACATTTTCGCGTTTAAACCATGAATATAGGCGTCTTCCCACAGAAGCGTTTTGAGGTGCTGGTCGTAGGGGGTAAAATGTGGATTATGGCAACCAGGAAAGATAGGTCAAAATTGGTGTTGTGACACTCGGTATGAAAGGAGACTGGACCATCCGTTTTATTGATAGTACAGAAGTGACGATGGTTATTAATACGAATGTGGAGAGCACCACCTGTTTCCCCACATAAAAAGCATCACAGAATTTGCAGGTTAGGATGTATATAACATTAGGGATGTGGCATGTACCATTGGGATTTAGGGTGTACCGGCCACTAGCAGTATTAATAGTGACCGTGGGAGAAGTGATGTAGATGAAGAAGGTCCGACATCTGGGTCTCTTGCATGTATAGGCGCCGGTTTGGGGTGGTGGCGAGGAAGGATTCGTACGGACCAAGATGTTTCTAAGGTTAGGGGGATCATAATTTTACCTTTTATATATATCTGGTCAGTGTGGGAGCAGTAGACCAACTCCTCCCTTGGGGAGAGGCCTCATCCACTAGCGGATTGAATATGGCTGGAATTATATATATATACTGTATATGAGTGTGTATATAAATATGTAGGTAGGTAGCACCGAAGTCACTTGTGTGCACTACAAATTTGTGTTTAAGTGTTCAATTTGAGTTAATTACGTAAGTTTACGTTTATACTATAATCTTCTTGAATTTTTAACACATACTTCAAACTGCAATTGAACAGATCTATAGTAAACTCAGCTAATCTCCCAACATCGAATCCTGTAGCTTTGCTCATCCTAGATTTTCCCGTTGTCTTTGGTGTACCACATAAATGCAGATATATCATCTGGCTTCTTTTGTCGTTCATTAGTTCTGCCGGTATTCTATAGACTGTTAAAAAAGAATCAACAATTGAAGACCAGAAAATGTAGACAAACATACGTCTTCGACTTCCCTAGTGGCTGTCTGTAGTCATCGAATTTCGTCATTAGATAAAAGTTGAGTTAGGCACAAATACAGTTGTGTAGAATTATGATTACGGAGATTAGTTGTTTTTACTCTCCTTTTATCTTCTCATTGGAAATCGATAGTAGTGTACATAAGGAAAGAAATCTTGAATCACTTTTTCAATCGACGTGTAGATAGAGTAGAAAATAATGACCATAGTTCTTGAGCTCCTAGAGGAACTAACAGTATTTATGTATGATTTTCTTTTCCCATCTGTTACATGGTTCAACCCTGTTTATTCCTTAGATGCACTATGCAGGTAAAACTTATTATTCTTTGTCATACTGCTCTGTAGCTGTGTAGTCGAATGAATGATCATCGCACGCAGAAACATTCATCTTCGTACGTCTTATCGCCCGTGGTCCAGTTGTATCGGTCACCAATTTCAGATCGATATCGGGGAAGTACGCAGATTTCAAGTCCTGCTGCAGGTCATACTAGATATTCCAGGGTTTTCCTCTGTTTCACAAGTAGAATGTGGTATGGTGTCTAAACAAAGGCTAGCTGCTCTCTGCTGCTTCCGTGTCCATTAAAGAGCGCTTACTGAGGAACATCTCCCGGACATGTGAAGAGTTTGGGTCATAAATGTTTTCTGTCTCATCAATATAGGTTCAGTTGTACATTTCTTCTTTACTTTTATTGTGCAGATTAGTTCCATATCAAGTGAAGTCTAGGGAGAAATCTGAAGGTCTAGGGCAGAGATTCTCAAACTGTTTCTTGTAGTTATGTTGTTAGGTAGGCGCGTCGGTCCTGTGCCTGATGGCTAGGCGATGCTTGCAGATTGGGGAGACGTGTTGAAAGGCCAGCCACAATTTGAACTACAGGAGATTTCACTTTCGTTGCTTGTGTTGTATCGTCTGTTTCGCTTAGTCTTTTGCTGATTAATATGTATGGTATAGTGATGATCTATAAATATACTACTACTTACAAGTATATGCTTTGATATAAAGCAGAGTTGTTCGAAGAGTCGCATGAAATATTCTGCGGCAAAAGAAGAGCACAGATTCAGGGAGATCGAGAACTCTTGGTCAAAGGCATAGAGGGAAGCAGTTCGGCTAGTATCGTTTTTGTGTTCTATACCAGATTTATGAGCTCGAAATGTTCATTTTATACAGTATTTCTGGAAGACCTCTTCAATGTTCTTTATCCACTGATCTGTATTGTGGTATCGAAACCAACTATGTGTCATTCTGTTAACGAGATTAGGTCTGTTTCTCTTTAATCGATTTGTTAACGGAGTGATTGCTTTGTTTTATTGATTGCTAACTCACTTAAACATTAAGTCGTAATGTGAAATCCAATAATCAAAATAGATTTTGATAAAAACAAGTTTATTCTGTACATTCGCGCATTAGTGTTGTAACGAGTTATTTCTTAAAAGAGTTACTAGAACTATTTTTAAAAAAATCCATATTCACGTGTTAGATGTATAAAGATATGCATCAAAGAAACCATTTTACTGCTTTTATTATTTTATGTAGAGATATGTGATTTAATATGAACAACGATAATAATAGAATGTTCTCAAAGTTTACTGATCTTTCTTCAAAATGGGGAGGAAGTAAAAATGAAACGTTACGTGCATGGACTTTTCCTAATTTTTATCTTACGACTGTTCACCTTGGTATAGGGAAATTAAGATATTGTGACTGTTCACCTTGGTATAGGGAAATTAAGATATTGTCTCTGATCTTAACTGAAACATTTACTCTGTGCAGCTGAGGGAAACGAGGGAATACCTTAGTCGAGATTGATCAGGGTTATCAGATGAACAGTTTTTGAGAAAGGATATTTTAGTAGAAAGGGAGGACTTTCGTTAATATCATTGTTTACAATTTATCACTTCAGTAATGATATAAGTGGCGAACATTTTATAATCAAATTTGCACTTCCTCTTCTTATCCTTAGACGTATCTATAGAAATTATTTCCAAACAAGCCACTGAAACAAAATGAACTTACCTGAATCATTTGTCTGTCCGCAAACTCTAAATCCAACAGAATGACGTTAAATTTTATTTAACGAGCTCATTATTGTCGAAAGGGTGGGGGAGTTAGAGAGAGAGAGAGATCAGCACCAAATGTTGGTGGAAAAATGAAGGTTTTGGTGAGTTGATGTGAGAACTTATTGATCACAACAGCCAAAATTATAAGCAAGCAAATTTATCAACGTTTGCTGCAAACACTTAGTATTTACAAGACTTTTATTTTATTACTAGTTTCGCCTATTTCAGAAAGTCGTAGGTGGACGGCCTACGACTCAATGTCCTGGCCTGCCGGACGGAGGACATTGAGTTAAATTAGAGGACGTGTCCGGCAAAAGTCGGACGTCTAGTAACACTAAGATTGATGGTCACGTACTGAAAGATCTTTCGTACTCGATGCATGAACAAATAAGCCTCAATATGATTCCATTTTTGAATGGTAGTGTTTTAGAAATATATTGAATTTGGCACTTTGTAAATTAAAGAACTTCTTTATTCTCTTCTACTGATGACGCATATACGAAAATTCTAAGTAACTCTACAGTGTTGAGTGTGTATTGTTAACGTGATTTTCGTCAAGATATTACGTAAGTACAATCACTATTCTTTCTATTTAAATTTTACCTATTATATATATATATATAATAGATATTCACAGTAATGTATAATATATATATTCACAGTAATGATTTGTCATACAACTATATAGAATTCCAGGTCACATGTGGATTCTTCCTGTTACGTTTTCTTGGTTTACAGTAAATAAGTGGGCTTTCCTCTCCACGTTGAGTGTTAAAAGCAAGTACTGTTTAAAACAATACACTTCTGCAATATCTTGGCAATTTGAAACAAGTTGTCAACTTACATTTGGTGTAGTTAGTGACCTATGCCTGTAGTAGCGTTAGATAACCATCGTGTATTCAATGCGCTTTCTAATGCAGCTCAGGTAGTTACCATTCGGATTTATGATGTGACGTATGCTATGATCATAAATATGGATAAGAAACTTATATTGCTGGTGACTTGTTTGCGGCATGTATACCTAGATAGATGTATTGGAAGTAGGTCGAAAGTGTATATTTAGGTATTGGATTAATGTGTAATGATAGTACTCCCGAGAAAGGAACTTCCATTAAAAAGTCTAGCAAGAAGCAGTCATGGTACCAAAGGATTAGCCGTTCCTTCCTGAATTCAAATTGACACATCGGCTACTTAAAACTAGACTTACAACACGGTTCTTACAGTAGTGTGAATAAAAAAGCTTTTGAATGTAGTATTCAGATTTCGAAAATTATTTTAAACTTTCTGAAGGAGTTATTACTTATGGAAACAAGTTTAAAAAAGATATCTCCACCTCAACAAGGGAGCTACAAGTTTCAAATTCCTTTTCTTTTTCCCCAGTTTCAGTAGTGCATTGTATGCTACGATAAGTAACTTCGTCTAAATGCATATTTCACAAAACTGTATACTTCACTTAAACTGCTACCAGTTCCCTTGAGTTTGTCTCACATATGAATCGAAGAATACTAAAACGTTCTAATTCTTGTATCCAGACTTGTGGTAAACGAGAAGAAACTTGTCTAATACTTGGAACGTCAACTGTATAAATATCAAGATAAGTAAATGAATATAAGATCATATTATTGAGATAAAAATGTCAAAATCCATGCTGGAGTTTGGGTTTTAGTTGTACAGCACAATTGAGAAAAATATAAAATGTCCAACTTACTCAAAATATTTTTAAAAAATATATTTTTTAGAACGTTTTGGTATTCCCTGGTACATACAGAGTTGTGGACAACAGTAATGAACCACACTAGTTCCTTTGCAACGCTCTTCCCACAGTATTGTCAGGATATTGAATTATTCATATGGATACTTCTTCACTCTCAGTAAATTCCTTACACGTCTAGTATTGTTGTGTCCGCGACTGTACATTGTGATTTATTTTTATGTAGTAACAAAGCATATTGCAACATACCAATTGATTCTTGATTCTTCATATCTTCACTAATTTACAGTATGCATTGAGTATAACCTACCTTGTCACCACGCTATTGTAACTAAAGAGGATGTTTATGTTGCTAAAAAGCTTGACAACAGCAAAGCTTTTTTTGTGATCATTTTATGATCGGCAGAATGCACTTAAGTACTAATAATATTTATATTAAGCGTTTTTCACTCGAAGCGTGTTTTTTGTCTGTTGGGATAACAATAATGTCACCACAAAACATCTTAAAGCCATGTATATTAATAACACTAATTAGCAATATTTAGCACAACACGGATCAGTGTCACGGAAATAAATTCTGAGTTCTTAACAACGTCATTTCCTGGGAAAGATGCTGTTCTGACATTCTGCTTCTCCAAATTCGTTAACGGTGAGCACCATGCCATGTTCACAAAGCCCCATTTTCCCCAAAGGGTAACATTCCTGAGTTCCGTAAGGTTGAGCGTAGTTTATCGGACAAGGACGCAGTTTGCAAATAGGTGTTTGACTTCTCGTATCTCGTACAAACCAATATTGTTGTTCTCCACACGGTCCTCGAGTCGCTAACTTGTAACAAAAATAATCATGCCATAGTGACCACATTGCCGGGCATTTACCACCTACTGGTGAAATCGGTGGTGGTTCTTCTGGTCGAGTATCTATAGGTGGTGAAATAGGAACGTCCGGACCTTCTGAATACGGTACACAACGGGGATGACCATACTTCAGTGCCACATATTTTCCTTCTGGACAAAGCATAGGCTTAAGGATTCGTAGACACCTTCCATTTACTAGAGAATGTGGAGCTCCTCTGAGACACTCAGTAACCTCATTTTTAAAGTTGCTGACACCTAGCTTAAGAAGTCCAAGGGTATTTGATAAAAATCCGAATGTCCCTGATGCAGGAATAATCAGTAGAGCAAACAAAAAAAGATGTTCCTTCATGGCTGTGATTTGTGTTTGCACTGTCTTAAAAATTGAAACCAAAAAGGAGAACACTGACATCATCAGGAAGTCGTAACTTCCTGTTTGTTATTTCCAGGGTATGATGATATCCACAAATTCTTCTACGTAGGAAAAAAAAAAAAACAACAACATTGCATTCAGTAACACTTAAGTGACAAAATATGATCATCTTAAATTTTCGTTTGTAGGCGTCGATGGGCGTCTAAAGCTTAAACAGTTCAAAATCTGACTGGTGACGTTCCTCGACAAGCATTACCAGGATAATGGGTGAGGAAATAGCGGCCAGAACTTTTGCCTGTATACCATCCCAGCATTCGCCTGGTGTAACAGATAAAACTGAAAAATCTCAGTCAGGATGGCCGGCAGCAGAACTCTATTGAGGATTCGATCCACTAAACCACAGGGCCTAGACTGGTAGGTAATATGATCATTATTTGGCCATCCAAGACACCGTGAGAATAATGCGTTTAGATAGGTCTGGCTTCAGATGATAAGCTCTTGGTAGCTGTTCATGGTCAGTTGCCATGCAGGATGGGAAAAAGCTTGTTTAAAACGCCGCGCAGGTATGAGTGAGCAGCCATCCAGTGGCGTGCCACATGATAATGAAATAAATCAACCTGATCTACATTATTTGACTAAAACACAAGCATGATGTCTTATTTTGAGAAATTTTCCAATAGTTTACAATTATTAATAGCTATATAACTTGACACTTTCACGACGGGAATACATGGCTCTGACGTTAGTCATGGAAGATTGAAAGTACGATAGAGAAGCCAAAAATGCATATTTTTATAATACCTTTATAAAGTTACATTTCTTGGCTGTATTAACTCTCAGCTAGTTTTAAGTTCATTGCTCGCAGGCTTCCGGTGAAAAAAATGACTAGGTCTCATCTACTTCATTGCCGTGAGAAGAAACGGGAATTTGTCCAAACAAAGAGGTTGTCATTATGAAGCTGAGTACCGTAACGAACAGCCTTGAAATTCTTCAGAGTTGTTGGATTCATTGGTGGCGACCCATAATTCCTTGTCGAATCGAAAAGAGACTGCTAGTAAAGGAATCGTATACAGGGACGTATTTGGGTGGATCCGGACACCACCACCACCACCCCTCATTCAGAGTTTTAGGCAGAATTAGCATAATTTTAGGTGTAATTATCCATATTCAATATATATTTCTTGCCCAGACACATCTAGGACCCCCCCCCCTCAGAAGCCCGTGGACCCCTCCCAAAACCAACTTCTGGATACGTTCCTGATCATGTATCTTGTTTCTCTTTCTCCACACAAAACGTGTAACTCTTATTGTAGTATACTTATAGTCGCGAGTACACGAAATCATTTTTATCACAATCACAGGTGACAAATCCTTTAATTTATTCTAACAAACCTCTCACCTGCGATTCTACATAAAACTATAGATGTCTACACAGTTTGTTTGGACATAGAAAGAGAGGGGCATGTGACGTCAAACTTAAATAGTTCATTGACCAGTCAGGGCCACTATGTTTTCCACCGGACAACTCTATGGTTGAAGCAATCAGAATGGTCGGTCTGAGTAGAGTTCCAACTTATTCGACTTCCTCAGGAACAATTCGTAGAACCGTATTGACTGCGCCACGGGGACAGTAGATTTAATTTCTATTTGTATGTCTCTGAAACCTAAGCCCATCTTTCGTGTGAGGAATGTCATCCCTTGTCGAGCACATCACTCAACGACAAGGATGGTAAAAAGAAGCGACTAAGGCCTTCAAAATACCATCGTATTTATCTGGTGAAACTAGATGCAGGGCTCTCAGAAAAAGTTTGAGTAGGGGTTGATCTGCTCCGATGTAGTTTACTACACGGAAATGTAACAATATAAGACTATTTTTAAAAGAGATGAATTTGAATCATAATGCCAATAGTGGCTGAAGACGCGGACTTGGTATCAGCACTGGGGAGGTACTCAAATTCGAGGCCTGCTGCTGGGCTTTCTGAATGTAGCTTTCCAGGTTGCCTCAAGTAAATGTCGAGATAGTAACTGAAAAGTTACTATTTACTAATCGATGCCTTCCCCACCCATTTCCGCGAAATATTGTTTGACAAAGATCTTTTGACGGTATTAGATTATAAATGTCTGTTCATCCCAGGGTTTCCCTCACAGATAAATGCCAGTATGGTATTTAGTCAAAGCCCTGGTCGTTGCCATTCTCTTCCCTCTTGTTGTCGCCGAGAAATGTCATTTCTCAGACAATCAGACATGTGGTAGACCTAAGGCCTAGATGCTTGTCTGGCCCACAGAAAAGTAAGTTTAATAAAAACAAAAAGTTTCATTATTGCATTTCTCATAATCGTATTTTTAGTCTGTTGACCTCAATGTCTTGAACCTGAGAGATTACTTTCATCAGAGAGCACATCTGCAGGAAAAAGAATGGAGAAGTAGGGTGTTCGGAAGTCCAAAGCTAATTCCAAAATTCGAATCTCTCAAAGCGCAGGTTGAAATCAGTTTCAACAATTGGCGAGGAAACAACATAAATCCCGATATTCTATCTGTCTTTAGGGAGATTTATGATCCGAAGCTCCCGGACAAGGTGAACTGTTTGTGGTTTACTGTTATCTCCCATCAGATGGAGGTGACATTCCAAGAACGGAACCCCTAGCTTAAAGTGGATTCCAGACTATTATGTTCCGTGTGTCTTCATCGGAAATCTAACCCATGACTTCTTGATTACAAGTTGACGAGCGGAACCATGCATCCACTGGGGTCAATGGAAGATAATTTAATAACTTTAAAATATTCTGTTTCACTCTTTAATTAGATAAAATTGCAGTGTTTTGCATTCCGATTTGAATTCCAAGATTTTGACATTCCCGAGTGTTT
>JAGDQP010034907.1:0-19856 GCA_022664845.1 Lepisma saccharinum | reverse complement strand
ACATATGTATGTTCTTGATCCAGAACCTACTGGAAAATTTCCTCCCAATATTAACAATGATTTACCTAACATCAAAGCTTATACTGGAAAGTCTGCAAACGTGTCCAAGAATGAATGACCTTGCTGTTTTTGTAAATGATGTTTTATAGTCAGATTTGCAGGGGAAAACGAGTTCTTGTATTAGTTGATTCGTAGACATCCAATAAGGATGATTATCGGTATAACTCTGCTGTACCTGAAGGCGTGGGACTGATCAAAAGCTGATCACACCAAAATGTACAGATATTGTTCAACCAGAAGATGTTTCCTTTTTCAGACTCTGCAAGAATATGGAAAGATTCATCACTGACACCGCCTTCACACAATTTGATATACATTTGTGGCATGGAGATCATTTTCTTCGTCTTCAACCTTTTGTGCATTATCAGTTTATGGCAGACAGACTTTATGACATGAGTAAATATGCATTTCTCGCAAGTGGTTATATTGAAGATCAGGCAGAAGAATTGAAGTATTGTTTTGAAGCTGTAATTGTAGAAAATTGTTCTATGGAAAATTGCCGATTGTCAGCTTTCATTAAATGTGCTCATTGTGAAAACTGTTTTGTCTAAATCACAATTTAATTGATTGTTTGCACACGTTTCACCTACATAGATATGCAATTGTTACGTAAAACGTTCAATTTTCTTTGTTTCATTTGAAAAAGTTTTACATATATAAAGCTACAACGCTCAGTCAGTTGAACTATATTTTGAACACGTTCAATGCAATTGAAGACTTGAGTTGAAAAACATCCCACGTGCACCGGAGTATTTTTTTCAGGACGAACAAAAAACAGTCTTCTATTCAGCTGAAACTATTTTGTATTAGAAAAAGTTTTTTAAGTTGGAGTTAGGATGTAATATTATGCAAGTGGATAGCCCTTGGAACACAGATGTTGACGAATAGAAAAAAATTGAATTTCGATTCACTTCAACTATTTTTCGTTTTTTTTTTTAATTAAATAAAAAATAAGCATAATATGTTGTTGTTAGTAATGGAAGTTCGACGTTGCTTTATCGGTATTAATACGACGTATATGGCACATAAAATGAGACTTCCAGTTCATAATGATAAACCAGATTTGAATGTATTCGGGTAATTTTATAATACATGGATCATAAATAAATGATAAAAAAAAATATCATTTGAATTAAATAGTCAATTGGAAAATTAGTGGAAAAACATTTTCGTGTTTTGTTGAGACATTAGTCTGAAAAGGTCATTTTTTTTTGTATTTTGTACATTACAAATTATGTTTTAACTCATTTTATATTGAGCGGTGTCAGCTATAAATTTTGGAATTGTCTTTTTTTAACCTCTCAAATGCAAATAAAATTGTCCCGTTAGGATCTCAGCGAACAAGGATCGTGACCATCCCTTGTTAGAAGTAAACAGTTTGTTTAAAGTAGACTGAAAATACAACTTTCAAGAGTACTATTTACTGTTTAGTAATTGTTTTTACTTAATTGCGTGAAGTTCCCATTTGTATTTGACTACATGTCACGACATGCTGTACAAATTGCATTTAGATTTACGTAAATGGACTGGAGGAATAGCTTCAGTAGCCCGGAACTGTCTTGCCTTATAGACTTACCCAATCAGGGATCCAGGTTCAGCTCTAATCCTGTTCACTGATTTAACCAAGTACTTTCGAATATGTTACATCTTTGTCAAGGTAAAGATCAGAGAGGAAGTAGAATGTGTGATCACAAAGAAAACACGATGACTGTTAATTAAAACTACATTGGTGGAAAAACATTGATTAGCATGCCATGTGCTGAACAGCAAGGAGAGTAATTTGGTAACATTTGAAATTACGCCTTGTTCAGCACATTATATGTCGGTGATTTTTTTTTTTTTCACTTATGTAGTTTTATGTTTATTTTTTCTGAAAAGTAGCCAGTTTTTGTCTGTACGTTGTTTTTAGTGACAGTGATGTCATGTCCTGTTAGTACTCCTATCCCCCCCCCCCGGTCTCCTTTTATCTTTACCTCGAGATGTAAAATCTTCGAATGTACTCGTTAAGCAGCTAACAGGCATTCATTGTAAGTGAACCTGGATCCCAGATTGGGTAAATAAATCAATGTTTCAAACCTCTCTATGTGGTTACTTTGTCTTGCATTACATTGCTTCAGGATTGGTTGTGTTCAAGGGTTGGATTGTTTTTTTTTCTCCATCTCTTTCTTAATTTCTATTATAAAATTAATTGTATAATGCCCGTCCCGACTGTATTGATGACAATTTCAATATTCATTATGTAAACACTACTTGTTCTTACCAAAAATTTTCTGTGTATAAAAGACATTTGCGTAGGTGCTTAAAGACCAGAAACAGAAAAAAATACCATTGATAGCAGTCACATGAAATTAACAGTCGCATACCAATGGTGGGGGTCAACGACTGACCCCAGCCTGATTATTTGTTAATAACTGCTGTAATTTTCTGAGTAATGACTTGAAACGTGGTGACATTTAAACTATGTCCTTTCCGGACATAACCCCATAAACACTTCTGTCCCCTCCAAATAGGAGATCTACAAATATCGTTTTTATTGCATGCCCATGAATTTTTTAGCATATACATTCGTTTTTCCGTAAACGCGTAATTTATTTTGTTGTTGTTTATTCAAATTTCCAGTAGATGGCAGAAGAGCTATATGTAGAAAATCTTCCTGTGCTATTATATAAAGAAGTCTGTCAAGATGGTTACATATTTTAGAGGATAACGCAGTTAAATTCTACACAATAAGATATTGTCATTTTCTTCTTTTTATTTACGCTAGTCTTCATGTTACAGGTACATTTCTTCCAGACACACGGCCAAAGAAGACGATATTGCCATTATGAAGTGTCGTGTGCAAAAAAATGTATAGAATTTCTTGATGTAAACAAATTATGTGTAATAATTCTTTTGCAAATAACAACTAATTTAGTGAATTTAGCGACTAGTATAATTTCTACATCCATGTAATGTAAATTAGAGTAATATTTTTATCAATCGTTTTTATAGAAAAGAGACTAGCGGCAGATCCAGGATTTTCATTAGCGTAGGTGGAATAGACACGGGATATTTTTCCACTAGGTGAATGTTGACTATAAATTTATCATATTTGACCTCATATTGGTTATTTTTATCGTGAAATTTGGCACCGTTATCTGCAAAAAAATAATATTTGTAGATAAATTAGGTTGGTTGGGGAAAAAAATTGAAAATTTTTGATAATAAAATTGTTGAAATAATGCTATAAAACAAAGCATTTTTCCCTTGAGGAGGTGTTCTCCCCGTGACCCTCTGTAGATCGCCCCTGATAGATAAATTTCGTCGGTTCGGCAACAAATCGAAAAAAAATTTTCGATGAATTGTTCAAATAATACAATAATATAATTCTACAAAAAGTAAAGCCTTTTCCTGTGAGTGAACGCGGGTCCCCGTGTCCCTCTCTGGCTACTCCACTGAAAGAAAACTTAAAATACATATGTTTGCCCTATATCCTTTTAAGATATTCAGTTACACATATCTTGCCTGATTTCTTATTTGTAAGGCTAATTACAGTGATCAGAAGTTTGGGGTCAGGAGTAGACCCCTCCCTTTGGTGTTTATCGGTGCAAATATAGCATTGGTATACGACTGTCAAAGGTGAATAATATTGTACCCTCCTGTGACTCCTACCAGTGGTATTTTTAATATAAGTGTTTACCTTCCTCTTTTAGCGTCTGATAAAACTTGATTGGATCAAATGAAATAGTATGAAATATGGCCTTTACAATATGTCCAGTTAGGCTTTTTGTGAAGCATATTTTTAATATTTTTTAAATATGTTAGTGTCCAGTAGCTTATGTTATAAGTAATATACCTTTTCTCTTCTAGTTTTGGGAGTTGACCGTGATGCGACGAAACATGACATCTCTAAATCATACAGACAGTTGGCAAGAAAATACCACCCGGATATGCACAAAGGAGAGGAAGCAAAGCAGCAAGCGGAAGAAAAATTTAAGTTAATTGCTACAGCGTAAGTTTTGTTTCAAGGTGATGTGAAGTCTGCACGTCCCTTATTTGTTATATTTTGCAGCGTTGTATGCTATATGTAGCATTTACTGTAATTGCGGTCTTTACAATTTTTGTAAAATCAAACGTCCTCGATTATATTAGTAAGTTCTGTAAATGAATCCTGTATTAATGAATCTTTGAGATTCTAACGGATTGCTCTTTGTTCTTTAATCATATTTAAAATTTAGGTTGGGAACTTCGTACAAATTATTTGGAAAAGAGAAATTGCTTATGATGAAATGTTCACCGCTGAGAGCACACCCAGGAGTCAATTAATTATTCATGATACTAACTGCTTGCGCTTATAGTCTGCTTTTTTAAGCTAGTATTTTGTTTGCAAGAGAGAGTGCGTAACTAGTGGTATTGTTGTATGTTGTAGCTTTAAAAGAAAGTGTTGATTGTGTTTCTATGGCTCATTGTACAGAAAATCAAGTTCATTTATTACACATGAAATTTGCATTCATTTTTATTTTTTAGGATCCATAGCAAGTCCATTCCCCATACCAATGAACTATTTTTCCATTGTATTTACTGTGTTCATTTAGATATTTGTACTCAGTTATTTCATTTCTGCAGAGTTGAAATGCTCTGTTTGTTTCTACAGTACCATTCCAATTTGTAATTATAATGTGGTTTCGAAAACTCAACTCACTATTGTAATGAAATATATTACAACTTTGAGATTAAGTTATCAGGCAGTTTACATCTGAAATAGATTCCCCCCAAAAAATTGTAAGGTACAAAATCTTGTGATATTTGTAAGAAAAATCCCGTTTTGAAGAAATGGCTACATCACAGCTCATTGTGAAGATATCAGGTGATTGTCACGCAAAATTTGTTAGGGGAGGCTGGGGTAACAAGATATGTTTCGGGGGTAATAAGAGACGTGACATTTATTTTCTGAATTCCTGTGAAAATTTCCCACCAGGGCAAGTACTAATAACAAGCTATTTGAAGAACCATTATTATTATTATTATTTTTTTATGTTGTTAAAAAACTAATGAAATTTGTAACATACTCCTTTTGGGGTAATAAGATAACTCAGCTGATCCTTCCGGTTTGGTTGAAGGAAGGATCTGTTGGGGTATTAGTAGACAATATCTGTATATTTACTACTAAAGCTCTGAAAGTTTCACTTTCCTGACGGCCATACTTTTGAAGATATAGATTTTAAGAAATAACACACGAAATTCCATTTTCAAAATTGTCATAGACGAAAAGTCATTCAATGGAAACTTGAAAAAGTAAAGTAAAATATGAAGTAATTACAGGAGATGGTAGAGAACATGATACTTTTTACCCCCCCCCCCAAAAAAAAAAGTCAGTACAAAGGAGAAAAAATATTCTATTGAAAATGTGTTATTTTTAGCGTTAGAAAAAATGAGGGGATTTGGTCACTATCGTTACAAAGATAAACAAATCAAAAGGGGAACCAGTTTCATTTTTAGATTTGCATGCCTTCTTTGAAATCATATCACATTTTCAGTTGTTCCATGCAGAGTAACTGAGTTACTGGTTCTTCGTATGTCCACCCCTCCACCCCCAAAACTTTCTACATTAATCCAGAAAGTCACATTTTTTCATTTTGAATTTCCAATCATCTAGCCTAATTCAAAGTAACAAACTCTAAAGACGAAACCTGCATACAATATGAGTATCAAATGGGCGTTGTATACAACTTCTTTGTTTCAGAATCAACCAAGTCTCTTATTACCCCATCCTCCCCTAATTTGAGTTTTAAAGTGAAAGTTAACCTAAAACTTAGAGATGGTCACATTGATATGAAGAGAAAATACGTGCTAACTTTCAGGAAGAGGAGTTTATTTTAAGTAGCCTATACATTTTTACGCAACACTTTTAAAATGTTGATAGTTCATAAAATTGGCAAAACCTTGCTCATTAATGGATAGGGTTAGAAGACTAAGTGTTGGGGATTCCTCAACTTGTACAATGAATATGTATCGCAAAAATGCTATTCGTATTTGGAGATGTCTGGAAACATATCTGATGTTAAATAGTACTAGAATTTGTTTGTAGTCTAACGTGAGTTCACAATATTTGAGGGTTTTGTGAACAGCACAAGAAGGTTTACTCTGTTGAATTAAAGACGCACATAACATGTATTTTTATTATTTATAAGCGTTTTGAATAAAAGTGAATGACCTCAAGATAGAATCATAAAAAGAACTTTATTAATTGCCAAGAGTTTCACTGTTCCCGTGAAACTGACTTTCTATCTTCGAAAACAAAGCCAATTTCGAAATCAGTTATTGACCACCCTATTGCTACAGACTTCGTGATTCAGTATTGTAGGATACGTAAGTATCATGTGTCTTATAGTGCGTAAGAATCTAATAGCAGTAATAACATCGAATAAAATTTAGACATTTTGCCTCAAATGATTGTGTATTGCTTAAGCAACGCAAATCGAACCGTATATACGAATATACCGCTTATACATTTCTTTTGATCCTATATTACCCGTGATGCCCTCTGATCGAAAGTAAGATGCCCTCTGAAAATTGAAAGTAACGCCAACAAGCAAAAGAAGCACGAATATTCTGGTGATTTCATATTGTATAAAACGACCAAATCTTTTTTATCTTGAAAATGGTTCTAATTAAATTTAGTTGATGTCATGAAATGGGTTAGCTAAGTCTCGACTCGGGGAAAATTCGTTTAGAGGGGATTGTTAGAGCATCTCGGTGCACGTGCACTTCTGAATCTGTACTATATGGGGAAAGCTTTACTCTATGGATTAGTGAAGCCATGATTCACTTCCGTTGCATTACTATGGTAACCGTACGAAACGTCCAAGCAGACAGGTTGCTAACGTAGGGGAGATACAAATATCGCTGAAAATGAGATCTTTTTAGGAGTATTGAATACTTTGGTGACGAGCTAAGACGCATTGAAAGACTGTAAAAGCTAAGTGGTTCACAAAATTGTACTTGGTTTATATTTTTTACTCAGAAAACATGTACTCGTGATATGTCTACACAGTTTGTTTAGGCATGCCACCTATGTCGACTAACATTCTGACGTCACACTTAAATAACCCATTTGAGGATAAAGAGTTGCGTCACGGACACTTCAGCCACCATCTTGAAAGGTTCCAGTTTCGGTGACAATTCCGATTCGTATGATTGATTCATTCCAGGACAAAATGCGTATCCATTCCATAACCTCCTGCGACCAGTAAATCAAAAATGTCAGTCAGTGTTTCCTAAAATTCCAATATATTAATACACATTCCTGTAGGCTGTATTTAACGTTTTATCGAAGTGCTTTCTTTCTGTTTTCCAAAACAAAAATCGTGAAATCGCAGAATCTTAGGAACTAACATATAAGCTGATCTAACACCTCTGCCACAAGTGCCGGGGACAGGAAGTATAACTCGTATAAAACGCGGATACGCCGTCTTTTCTGATTCCATATTGTGTACATAATTATGACGTTGCTCCGGCAGTATCCTTGTTTATTGACAAAGGAGAAAGAGCCAGGCGGACCAATATTTCTCCTTACGGCCCCAGACTTCCAGCAGAATTTTCCGAAGATGTTTAGTGTAATAAAAACAAGTAAGTGCGATAATTCAGACATCAGGCATTCCTATTTGTTAAACAGGATCTTGTTTGCTTTGACATAGATTTTTTACAGGGCTATAATTATTCTTTCGTATTTGGTATCCTATGTAGGCCTGTTGCCTAAATGAATATAATAAAGTGGACTAAAAATTACGCTGATTATAATTATTTACTGATCTGGAAAAGGTTCAGTGAGATTTTTGTAGGGCCAGTGAAGACAACACTTCACAGACTCTGTGGGCTAGTGTTACCAAAAGTTAATTTCGAGCCCTGTATATACGCAAATAAGGATACAATTACACCTCAAGTTTGGTATACTTATGTTGGTTTCAACTGTCATATCCATGTGGAATAAGCAGCGTTTAGTTCAGGATGGTTTAGGTAAAGTTCCGAAATCACTATTAAGTGCCACACGGCCATATTAGGCACCATGTCCCTAAATGGTACAGTGGATTATCTTCGATTCAAACTCCAAGGATATGAAAACATCATCGATTCATAAGTAGAAATCAATTGTTTAATCGCTATTTACTTTATAATATAGTATTACATACTCTTTACCAGTTTCTCTGGTTTTTATGCCTCTTTCTACTTTTCTAAGTACTTCATTTATTGTGTTTTTGGTGTATTGTTATTTTCTCATTGTATTTATTATTATTATTATTAATAATGGATAATAAACTAGTGTATGCACCACCTTTCGACATTGCGATTCAGGAAAACCAGAAACATTCGCTGCGAGTCCTTAGATGATCATTGTACAGACCAATACTTCACAAAATTATTATTCGTCCAAGTTGCTATCACTGGGAAAGGAGTGAAGGACGCTTACCTCCAAACAAAAGGTGTGGACTATCCCACACTTTTTCCAAGCTATTGACCAGTGGGGTGGGGGATGAAAAATGCACATGAATAAACACACCACCGTGATTTTCTCTTTCTACAGACTCCGGATAACTGCAAACCAGATTGAACGACGTTTCCTGTACTCTTATCTGTCCAGAAAATGTTGAAGCTCAATTGTGGGAATTAATGTGGCAACTGTTTTGGACTTCCTTACATTTCACGATTATTTTTTTTTGCTTTAAAATTAACAGTGGCGACTCGTGACACAACTAATAGGTGAAGTACTACCGGAACGCTAGTACTATTTTCATCCGTTAACATTTGATCTGAGATTTCTGGGCTTAGACAGGATGTTGATAATTCTACTGTCCGATCTTAGATTATGTTGACTGATTTTCTAGCCAAATTAATACTTAGATAACTTCTTTGGGGCATGGTTCTGGTAGAACACTGGAAGTACAGAAGTCCCTTTCGTTCACTCTGACTTACCCTCGGGACTTCATTTACACTTTCTTAATTACTAACATGCATTAGGACATTTATCGGGACAAATGAAAACATAACACATTCATTTCACGGTGTACCGTATTACACAAGCAATGCCTAGCCAAGTTAAGCGATGCAATACGTACATCAAAGCCAACGTACAAATACTAGTGTTGTGTCATAACTCCAAATTCTTCAAGATCTCCGAAACAACAAAACTGACCCACGAAGCATTAGATGGATTCAACTCACCTATCGTTCTGGAAAACATGTTGTAGTCTTTGTAGATCGAGAACTGTTTATGGGAGACAAGAATGTTCGCTTGGGACTTTAATACTCAACACTTCATGTAGAGAGAGTTCCTAAACACAACTGTGTCATGACCGACATCGGTGGTTCTTGCTTTGCCTAGAGTCCATCAGGCTAGCGTCGGCTGTTACACTTTGAACACTCGCACAAAGAATTTTGATGAGTCTTAAACAAGTCTATTAAAGCCAGAAAGCACTTTCTAGTTAACGCCGACATTAACAGAGTTCGCAATCTTTTGTACTTAAAATTAATAATAAAAAAGAAAAATTGGCGATTTCGAACAAACGAACTATACTAACAGAAGTTAATGAGTCTGAGCCAAAGTCACAAATTTCATCCAGATTAGAAGAGAAGTCTCTTTTTATTGAATACAATTTTGTCAAGTCCCATCTTGCATCGGTTGCCTAACTAACGCAATACAGGAAAGAGGGTCATGGAAATTGGGAGTTTGACTTCTTCCCAGGAAAGAGAATATGTTATTAACTTTGCAACTTAAGGTTTGTCCAATTTAACAAGGATATTCAATCCGAAAAGGAAGGGAGTTACTAGGTGACAATTGATAAATATGATCCTGCGATCGGGTTGTCTTGGAACTCTTTCGTTGTCTTCTCTCTTGGGCTCAAGAGGATGTTGCTTCATACATGAAACAATAATCTATTGACGTCATTGAGTATTGGCTCATCGTCTCGGTTTTCCACTGCATATCGATTTTCATCGGAGAAGAGATCTTGTTCTTAGTTCTCGTAGAAAGAATTTGGGTGAGTGGTGCTCATTATCATTCGAAGAAGAACGGATGTAAAACATGATTAACATTGATAGTCTCTTCGCATTACTGTCCTGTTCCTCATAAGTATCAATTGTCCATGAGAGACGGAGTCACTGACATTTCTCTTAACCTAATATTGGTCCATCGCTGACCTATTGCTAAACAACAAAGGCATACTCCATTATTATTTCCTTTTACCTAAAATCTACTTCAAAATCCTTGTTTTCTAAAAGTTCAATTGAAATAAAAGAATATGTTTTAATTTTCCTAATTCCTAAGCCCTCATATCTCCGACAGTACAATGATATTTAAAACAAGTTGTACATGTAATAAGCTTCTCTATGGCAAGAAAAAAAAAATACACAAGAGCGTCAACAAACACCCGAAAAAATCCGAACGCAAGCGGCTCGTTCGGTGCCGGATTAAAAAGTGTCTACTGTAATTCGAATTATCTAATGTCGAATTATATAAGTTTCTCTGTATTACATATTACTTTTTTATGTATTTATTTATTCATTCCAAGGAGGATGAAGAAGCTATTTAGCTACGTCTCGACTTCAGGAAACTCATGTCGAGGGTTAATTTCCAGATTGCTTTCTGCGAACAAATAAAGCAGTAACGGCTGATTTACTTCACCTATCTGTTAACGCACACAGAGCACGCTTCGTACGGCCATCTTAGCGATAGACAGCAATGTTTAATCTTCCAGATAATCTTGTTGAAACCATGAAACCCATGCTTAGTTATCGGTTTGGGATTCAAATTACCAGTAACTGTGTGATTTTCCCTGTTATCCATATTCTGAAACATGCATTTCCAAATTGAGTTTTCACGAATGTACACTCGAACTCACTCTATGACTTTCGGAACTCGCAAGTTCATCGTCACAGTAACAAACGCTCGCTATTGGATTCTATTCTGGGCAAAATCAAGCCAGTTTTCATCATGAACATCTACCTCTTGAAGACCCTTTCTAATATTGTCATCTCAGCGTCGTCTCGGTCTTTCCAACGGCCTCTTTCCCTTCTGCTTACCAACCACAGCCATGGAAATAATCTACTGTATTTAAATGATTTCTTTCATTTTTTTTTAATTCACTTGGGTTTTCTTAACACCACGGAGTTACATGTGGAAGGTAAGTAAAGTTAAAAATCGCGCTTGTTCAGCTTTTTAACCCTTAAGCAGTTGCACCCTATTTCGTGATGTTAGGGTCGCGCGTGGTGTTCATAACACCTCCTTAATTTTATCACGTACGTGCTGTTATTCCACGAACGGAAACGAATCTGTCTTCTTACACCTCTAACAAACATGAAAATTAGCTGTTCGTGGGGAAAACGTATTCGAAAAAAAAAAAAAAAATATCCGGATTATTTAATATTTCCGTCAACTGTATGTATAAGGTATTATTCAGGATTTTCTTACAAAAACGAAAGTTTTTTTTTTCTGCGGATTCGACTTGTCGAAATCTTCGTCACTCCACACATCCTCAAGTGTGCATTTATTCTTGCTTGTTCGCTTTTCGAACTTAATTTTTCAACAATTGATGGAAAGAAGAAAAAAAAAACTTCAGTACTCACTTGGGGTTCTCGTGACAGCCCAAGTGCACAATGCACTTTGAAATTCACTAATTGCCACTCTTTAATGGTTTCTTTTTTACAAGAGCTTCAATGTTCAAGATTTTCAGGTAGGTAAAGAATGACCTAGCTCATAGAAGCAATAACTAATATAAAAATAAAACAAAACATATGGCTGGGATGTTGACAACGCCCTACGCGACTGCTTAAGGGTTAAGAATGGAGATGGTGTTATATAGAGCTGAGAGATCTACAGGAAAGCTAAACATGAAATATGTTCCAAAATTGCTGATAATATGCATGCGAGACTCCTTTTCCCACGGCATAGGGTGCAACAATGTATTAATTATAAGGGAAAAGAAAATGTGTGAAGAGCATGGAAAAGGAAGGTAGTCTGATAAGGAGGTAGCTGTAAGTAAGTGAGAAGTCTGATAAGGACGTAGCTGTAAGTAAGTGAGAAGAGATCGAATAAATTCTGGTAGTGCTTTTCGAATTACTCCAAATTATCCTGATTGGAAACGTTCTGTTTGGACTTAAATTGGACAACATTGACGGTATTGTATCACTTGGTATGGACGACTAAAGTCTTGACGCCACATCCGTTTGGTTGCCATAGCAGCAGCGGAAGGCTAGTCTAAGCAGACAGTAAGTTTGATTGCAGAGAGGTGATAAATCAATTGTGAAAGCAATCCCTGTTATTTTTTTTTTTTTTCGATGTATTGATTATTTCAGTGACGAGCGTTCTACATAGGGTACAAGGGTTACATTTTAGCATTAGTATTCATCTTCTTGAGTGCTTTCTTAACTATAACCGAACTAGCAACTTCAGTTTAAGCTTCTTGGATATAATTACTCCTTTTTATTGTATCAAGAATTCAGCAATCAGAGATGAATTTTCCTCATAGCCGTATCAACATATCCAAAATTTCGTTCAATGACTTTGCAGAAATTTGTTTACTTAAGTAATGGTCTTCTTCCGCTTTCTTTTCTGGTTTCCTCCTTTGGAGAAAAAAAAAAGGTAGATGTCTGTTTCATTGTAATGATAACAATCTGTCACGAATCACATAACCATAATAAATTGTTGATTATCGAAGGGATACCACAAATCAACTGCTAAACACCTGTTTTTTTTTAGACTGTAATATGGCGAGCCACCGGATGTGACGTTAAGGTTTTAATAGCTCATTGAGCTTCTTTAGTGAGAAGATATCGGATAAATGTTGGTGGTGCTTTTCGAATTACTCCCAAATTATCCTGAGTGGAGAAGTTCAATTTCGACCTAAAGTGGGAAGCGTTGACGGTATCACTCGGTATTAAGCCTTTTGAAACCCTGCTGGTCACTTGGTATTGAGCCTTTTGAAACACTTTTCGTTGTATCTTTGATTTCGTACGTATTTAAAATAATACAAACGTCACTACTTGGTTCTTTTAAATAAAGGTTCATAAGTAATCTGTTAGAATGTCCGTGTAGTCTGATTTGTTGTACTTGGATCATTAATTACCTTACCTTATCTTGACACCACACGTCACAGGTATCACTTATAAAACTAGTTTCTGTCAACAGAACCAAAGATTTAACGGGTTTAAATGTGGGTTATCCTATTTTAGCCCCCCTCCCCCTTTCACTCCCCCCATACTACTAGCTCGTTCTTAGAATATTATTATTGTTCTGGAAGTACTGCGTGCTGAATTCTCACATAAAAGGGATTGGTCAGTCCCTTGATGCTTAAAGAGTATCGAAATGTATTCATACTGTTCACGAATGTGTGCATAGTGTCAGTCATAAATACAGTGATTAAATTCTTTGTAGTAGTAAATGATTTTATATATGCCATCCGAAGAGTCTTGATAAAGCGCAATAGGTTTTATTTTCCAGAATTAAAAGTTTTTTTTAGTTTCTCAAGTATATTTTTTTTTTAATTTGTTCATATTCACGTTGGAAACTGTTATGTTTAAAAAAAAAAAAAATAGAATCCACATTCTCAATCTGGTACATTCAGTCGTGTTACATTTGAAGGGCACAGTGTGCCAAAAGCGATTCTATTCATTTCTTTTCAAACTGCAAATGACGGTAAACTTTGTAAATTATGAAATGCAGGCTGCATGTCTCTGAAACTTTAGCATGGAAAAAGTGTTGATAACACTCTAGTAATATGCAGAAATCCGTTATATATCCTGTAGGCAAAAACACCTAACTAGAATTTTGCATTTTACAAGAAAACTTGGCAGAGTTGGATTTAATCCTTTTTGGAATTGACCCCTTCATTTATCATTGCTATATAGAGTGCTTCCGTTAGTCTCATCATGGCTAGTAATACTTATTTCTTGTTACTAAATTTTAACGTGCCTGAAGAGAATTTTTGTGTCGAGAGTAAAAATAAAAGTGCATGTCAATTGAAAGTAGCCAACAACTACACAGATGCAACGGATTTTAAAGAGACTAAGCTATGAGTCTTCACCAATCGACTTTGGAAGTCTGTCACAATCAAATTCATAAAATGTTTTAAGATTTATACTCGCTTCCAGTTAAGTTGACAGTATTGGGGATAACCATGTTGTCCAAGCAGGCAATATACCAAATATATAAATGAATGTGGCGGAAACGAAATATGCATAACTGAAAGAAATATAAATACCTGAGTTAAAGTTCAAATGTGGAGTATCTCAGAAACGGTAACAGATAGCGAGAACGGTTTTAGAATCAGCATAATAAAGTACTCGTAAGGTAGAAATATCATGACCGTTGATCATTTTAAGGAAAAAAAAAAAAATATATCAAGGACTTCAAAACTGACAATCCTGTTCCAGGATTACCAAAACACTTATGTTATACACAGCATTAACCACAATATAATTTGTTCACATATTATCCTTAGGCCATATTTACACATCGGCAGAACCGTCAAGGAGTAATTCTTTATCATATCAGAAAATCCTTTACATAATACCGAAAGAGCAATTTAAATGAGACGTGATTTTCTTTTCCAGATACATTATTGAAACACAAAGTAAATAGGCATTGAAATCTAATATAATAACTTTACCAACACTGAAAAAAAAAAAAAAACCTGCCAACTTACGTATCTAATCGCGCTGCGGCTAACGCGGTTATACTCAGATTTTCAGATCTCCATACTTTAGTTCTTTTGTATATCTTATTTTTCCTTTTCTTCTGTTTTACACGTCTATTATATACAAAGATGTCATCAAATATCAAATAAGACGAATAAAACGTCGAAAATAATGTTCTTATTTATTGATTGATTCAAATATATTGTGCATTGAAACATCAACAAAGTAAAAAAAAAAAAAAAGAAGAAACAATAAATATTTAGAATCAGATGTATAACGACCTCAAGGTCGTTACAACTGCAATTTTGTTTATCTGAACCCTAAAGGCCCTTAGAGGTAAGAGGGATCATCACTGGCGCTTGGGGTCGTCGATTCGATCCCTGCTCGTGCCATGTGGACTTTGTGGTGGACAAGAACCGCGCGCGCTGGTTTTCTCGGGGTTCTCCCATTTCCTCCCACTTTCTTCATTCCACCAATCATCCATCCAGCCTGAGCCAAAGTTGTCTAAAGGCCTTAAAAAATTAAATTCAAAATTCAGAGTGTGTTTGCATAGAATAGCATTTTGTTTTGGTCGTATAGGTACACGGAAGTTCATTTGTGTAAATAGGGTTTCGCAATGAACATGTCTGTTAACAAACTCTATGTAAGAATATAGTATGTCGTCTTGATTTTGACTTCTCAGACTAGACTAGACTACTTTAGCAATCTTTTAACGTCTCCACGTTGATTGAAATTGTGAATTTATGGCCTTTAGAACATTTTAGACCGAAGGCTGTTTATAACACTTTAAAATGAATAACAGAAATAAAGGACTTTTCCTTATCTGTGATGGATAAATAATCTCATTACGAACGACAAGCTTCTTCTCAGCAGGAAGTAATTGAAGGGGTCAGTTGAAGAAGGGCCTATCCCACAATTTTGTGATTTGGAGAGAAATGCAGTTAAAGTATTTGTGATGTAGAAAAAAAAATCTAAGTAACGTAGGTGTGTTATTTTTTAGGAGTAGATGCAGAAAAGTACTGCAAATATACATGAAAATGGACAATAAAAAATTGACAACAGGAATTGAATTAATACATCATACCCTCACAATGTTACGTTTAACCCACCATCGGTCGGTTGTGAGGGAATCTCTCACTTTTGATTTTATTTCGTTTCTGTATTTTTAAAACTTTGTCTATTGACTTGTGCTGGCGCCTAACTGGAGACTGGAATACTGTGCGTGGTCAGTAAAGTTATCAGCGACCTGTCACGTACGCAGTGTGAATCCGAGCCGTGATAGTGATAGACTTATTCTGTTTGTGAGAGCATCCCTCACAACCAACCTATCGCGTTTGTGTTTTTTTTTCAATCTTCTGTTCGATCTCCAATGACAGGACACCAAGACCATAGTACATGACTTCCTGCTACAAATACAAACCGAACTTATCCTAAACTGATCTAACCTAACCAAATCTAACCTAAAACAGTGTAAAGCACTAAAATGGCATTGAGGGATTGGCCCTTCTTCCACCAAGAAACTGAACAGTTCATTCGTCATTACTTGTTATGATGCCTATTGCAAGGTGTTGGGCATATCCCACAATGTATTTAGTTCAAAGAGTAAACACTAGATGACACTAGCTTACATTTCAGCCACAAAACTCATTTTTTATGGAGGAGTGGGATTGGCCCTTCTTCCACCAAGTCCTTCAATTCATTCATTGAAAACTAACTCAAACATGGACTGAGTAGTGTTTCCAACCGACAATTCAGAATATAAGGTGAGTGAATAATACATCCAAATTAACTGAATTCCCAAGCGAGATCTGATAAGATCTCTTGTCATTTGTTATGTCTTCTGTTTCAGTTCTCATTATTTATTTCAAAGAAAGCTAGTCCTGTTACTGCTATCATCATCTGAAGAGGAATTAATATCAATGTTAATATTAAAACATCCCGTACAAACCCTAGTGTTTGAAAAGACATTCTTTCGTACTCGCCTGAGAGCTTATCTGGATTACGTTCAAAATCCTTTACTTTGCTACTCTGAATCATACTTTTGACTTCCTGCAGCATAAAGACTGAGAACATTGCATTCTAGCATGAACACGGCAAACCTTTATTCTAGAAACTGGATTTCTAAGGACCTATAGATATGACATTGACTGTACTTTATATGGGAGATAATGGCTTGAATCATCATCCTGACATTCGTCTGGTGTGACTGAAGGGAAATCTAGGTAAAAAGTTCAGTGAGGCCGATCCCAGGATTTGAACTCGTGATTTCCCAATTTCAAGTAAGCACGCTTCCGCTAAGACATTGTGCTCAATCGGGCCGCGGTGGCTTAATTGGTAGAGCGCTCACCTCTGGTACTATGGGTCGTCGGATCGATCCCTGCTTATGCCATGTGGGCTTTATGGTGGACAGACACCGTGTGCGTGGGTTTTCTCGGAGTTCTCCCGTTTCCTCTTTCTTCATTCCACCAATTCTTCTCATCATCGTCCATCCGGCCCGAGCCAAAGTTGCCTAAAGGCCTTAAAAATAAAATTCGAAATCGTGCTTGCTCAGTCTCTTCTCGTTGATGATACCTCTTGTCATTATTCTAAGCATATGCATGACTGTTTACATAGGCCTTTTCGTACTTCTCAATTTATTAACCTATTACGTGATATAACTTCCTGAGTCTATGTAATTATCGAATTCATTACTTCGAATTTAGTTTTGTAAGGCCTTTAGGTAACTTTGGCTCAGGCCGGATGGATGATGGTGGAATGAAGAAAGTGGGAGGAAACGGGAGTACCCCGAGAAAACCCACCCACATGGTGTTTTTCCACCACAAAGCCCACATGGCATGAGCAGGAATCGAACCGACTACACCTAGCACCAGAGGTAAGCGCTATACCATTTAGCCACCGCGGCCCCTATTGTGTTGAATGAGCATTGACAACACATCTGTTGTGTTGAATAACCGAAATCAACACCGTTTGTTGTGTTGATTTAACACAGAAAAGTGGTGGTCGCCCTGAGACACCGAAGAGTGTTGAATCAACACCGCAGGTTGTTTACTGTGTAGGTGCTTAGCTATTTGTATTCTCGGATATAATTTCAGTGATATTCACTTGTGAAGGTACCTTGATAGTTGCATTGAGAATTCTTTGAACATTTCTGCCTGGTTTACTACACAAATGAACTGACAACCTCGGTTTTCATGAATGCCGTAGTATCCTCCTCTGGAATGGCCCTTGTACTTTCAATAACCCTGTGCACTGTAAAATTTTCGAGTGTTTTCGATAGCTTCACCAGGTGAATTGCCAGTAAATTGACGAGGGTCCTGGACGTCATCCCTCCGATATGTGCCGGGCCTAGGTCATAATTACTTGCGTGCCATATAAATTATAATTGAGGCGGAGGCGGTCTACGTATTAAGGGCATATAAGCAATGTTAAACCATACGGCTATTAAACAAGTAAAATAAAATCATTGGTATTTAAATGCCAATTCTACGTAATCACTTTCCTTTTCCATGTATCGGAATAAAAGTACCACCGTACAGGGGTTCATAAATGCTGTGTGTTCATGATACACTCCTTTCCGAGTCGTATCCATTTTTCAAAGTTTATTTAGAAATTATTATACGTGGTAGTTTATGGCTAATTACTCTTTTTTTAATATTTCAATTGTCAGTTTTGATTTCTTACTTTCAGCAGACTTTCGTAAATGGTAATGAATCTTTAATATCTCTGTAAAAGAGCACAAATCTTTATATAACCTACTCTTTTCATTTTTCTTTCAAAGTAAAAGGAAAAAAGGATAAAAACAAGCAAATCCCAGTTCCACTTTTATTGTAGGTCTTGTGGTTTCCCCGGTGGTCGTGGTCACGCAATAGAATTTTAGAAAAACTGATGGTTAAAAATTCAGCAACAGCAGACGAAAAGCTATAAAACTGACGCGCACACTATCGGTTTTGCCTTCAGTCTCCCTCGCCATCAGTCGGCCGGACGGATTTTCCCAGCAGTCTGTGCCGCCTTATTGAAATATTTGCCAGCAAGAAGTTATTTCAAGGTTGGGGAAAGGTGGAAATCTGCCGGAGACAGATCTGGTGATTAGTGAGGTAGTCAATGATTTCGAACTGACATTGGCTTGGAGTTTCCATGGCAACAGATGATCGATGAGCCTGAACATTTAATTTAGGAATCCAACTTGCTGAAACCTTGTTCAAATGGAACATATTCTTAAGGAGAACATAATACACACGTGCTGTTGAGATTCCCACGGTTTCAGCAGTCTGTCACAGTCACCCGACAATCATTCGGTACGAGATCCTGAATTTGATCTCGTGTTAAAAGATCCTGAAGTTGGTGTTAAAAGAATTTGATTTTATTTATGACCTTTAGGCATTTAAGGCTCAGGCCGGGATTGGGAAAGAATTCAGAAAGGTGTCGGCCAGGCCTATGTTGAAGTTGTTATCTCGGCATTTGGCTGGTATGACAGGAAAAACCTGTCAGAATGGTCTGCCTCTGTGATCGAACCTACAATCTCCCGAATGCTACGCAACACTCTACCACTAAGCTACGGCAGCTCGGTTGCTGTCAAAAGACGTCTAGTGCTAGAATCATCTTTAGTGTTTGTTATCCTACTATAAAATTTAAGTTGCCAAAGGCATCCCCTGATGCATCCTATCATATATCCATGGCCTTTGGATTGAGGCTTGTCATCACCAGATAAATTGAATCACTGCTCGTTTTTCCGTGCGGGTTAGGGCGCTAAGCTAGCGACTCGAAGGTCCCGGGTTCGAATCCCGGCTGGGGCATGAATGTTTGTGATTGTGGATTTTAACTAGAACGTGACAGATAAACGTGACGGACCGAAGTCAAAAGTTACTCGAATGGCCCATACAAAATAAAGTTTACCAGTTTTTTTTTACCTTTTTTTTTTCACTTTTGTCCTTTTCTACTTCGTCACTGCAGACACCTCTACTTTACCAGCTGAAAAAGAGATACATGTAACTCTGATACATTATTAAGAGATCACATATTACATAACAATAATTACAAGCAACTAGCAAAAGTCTGCCATACTTAAGCCTCAAGTTTCAAGCTTCAGAACGGCCTGTTCGACGTATTGTCTATCCCTATGTCTTATTATC
>JAGDQP010034906.1:0-19856 GCA_022664845.1 Lepisma saccharinum | reverse complement strand
ATTTCCTTCACGGTTTGCTACAAGGCTGTAATCCGTCTTTTCGCTCACATGGATGGCTGCAATACATGCGTGACATTTGTGACAAAATGATATGTGATGTACAACTTTTTAAGTATCATTTTCGATATCAGCACACTGGATTACAGTCAAGATACCTGTAATTAAGAAAAAAAAGTTATTTCATTGTTGACCAGTGGATCGTGCAAGCTTACTAATCTGTTAGAAAGTATTGAAGTGAACTCAATATTCCCAAAATCTCGATTTTAAATTATTGTGGACCGTTTTGAAAATGATCTCTTCGTGTATCTGTTTTTTTATCCCGACCTCACCATCTTTGAATGGAACTGTCTACTTTTGAAAATCACTCGCATCAACTTGAGTTTCAAAACTGGGTTGATTCTCATAAATTAAAAGTAAGGGCCGTTCAAGTATTACGCCAACACATAGGGGGGTAGAGGTTTGTTCATTTTTGTATTCATGTATTAGGGATAGGGCATTTGCTTAGTTTTGCTTACTGAGACTTAAATGACTACAAATGTTCTGACGTAATACTTGAACACCTCTAATGTTTATTATCATAAATTTAAATTTATACACTAGATTCCAAAGACTAAACCTAGGCTAGACCATGGATAAAATCTTATTTTGTATGGATCATTCTAGTAACTTTCTGCCTTCGGCCCGTCACGATTACATTGCGAAGACTCTGCTAGTTATCATCCATGCCTCTGGCGGGATTCGAACCCGCGACCTTCGAGCCGCTGGCCTAACGCGTCAGACCAAATGGTTAGGCTAGATCATGGTTTAGGCTAAGCTGTTGCATTTGAAAATTGATGTTTAAGCCTAAGCCTAACTTAAACTAAGACTAAACTCCGTCTTTGCAATCGGCTCATAGTATTTAAAAGACAAGCCTTATAATAAACAAATAGTCGAGTCAGTATATTCTTGGGTCCTACTTTATATGCTTAAAAACATCATTGCACATTATACAACAACGAAACGTATGTTACTGTAAAAATGACGAAGAACTCACCTCGCATTTTCTTTTTCTGCGTTTCCCAGTTTGTTTGGTCAGCACAGGGCTTTCTTTTTTTTCGACGGAACTTCTTTGATGTTAACTTCAATTATTATGGAAAGACAAACAAATACAATTATGTTATTGACATACAAATGAACAATGCATGATGGGAGCATATATTAGAGGAATCCTGTTAATCTCATTCGCTGTTGGTGGAGTTGTCCAACTTTGAAACTAAACCATGGTGGAGTTTTCCAGATTTTGATCCCAAATTGGCATATTTAAATGCGATTTTCGAAGTGTTGTGTACATTTTTGAAACCAAACACTTGTAGAATCAAATTCAGCTCACAAAGTTAATGAGTTGATAACTCCAAATCGCCGAAAGTGAAGATGTCTCACTTTGATCCCAAACGCCCCATATATCGAGAGTCTGAGATAAATTCTGACTAAAAATTAATTAAAATTGAAATAACTAAATCTGTTACGCTAAATATTTGTAATTTTCGGTGCTGACCAGAAGCAGCTTATCCAGGAACTTGATTTTTTTAAATAGAACTTAGTATTTCTTTAAAAATCAGATTATGATTCTAAGCTAAAAAATAAGGAAATTTTGTCTGAAACAAGTTTGCAGCAAATACCCTCCATCGACCTTGAAATGACTTTGAAAGTGTGTCGAAAAGATGAACCATAAAGACTCAGACACCGCACTTTCAGTCATTTCAAGGTCGATTGAGGCATTTTGCTGCAGAAACGTTTCAGGGTATGGATAGACCACTTCCGGTAAGCACCGGAAGTTATAAGTATCCGGTCGTATCCAATTTATATATCTCAATTTTCGTTATTTTTAGTCAGAACTTGCAAATCGTTTCAGAAAGTGTGTACGGGTGATCTCAGATACCCTGCATGTATACAAGACAAACATTTTTCCATTTTTTTCTTATATTTTTTCAAAGGAAATCCTATTTCTACACGGATCAAGAACATATACAAAGATAGAATAACCTACTATTTTGATTAAGGTAGACGGAAACAATTTGGAGAAAATCAGAGATTTTGGCATAATTTTGTTTTAGAACAGTGTTAAATCCAATATTTAAATGCTGAGGTGTGCACACCAGCTGATCAGAGTAAGGCATACAGAAAAACAGTACAGTATATGAATTTAGTATATGTTTACTCAGCTCTTCTTTGGTGGAGATCATTACGGAGTGCAATGTGAAGGTATCCCTGAAATTTCATGAGCAGATGAAAGAAACGTGGGGAAGGGATAAGTATATCTCGGTTTGTGAGAAGAAAGAAAAGGAGGAATTGCGTGGATTCGATTAGGTGGTTGGAATCAAATCCGAAGAAATAATGAAGAAAATAAACCATTATATCCACTATGTGGGACAGCGAAAGACATCTTCTTTTCTTGTGTAAGGGAACGGAGGAAACCAGAGAAAAACTTCCGGGAAATCTGACTGATTGTGAAATATTAGGGGCAATAAGAGGGGAGGGCAGGGTGGAAACGAAGACTATAAAAGCAGTGGGGCAGTATACCACTATGGTCAGGGAGGAGCGTTGGAAGGAATTGGGGGTGGCAGGATAAATGATAAAATTTAAAGAATTATGTAAAATGTTTATTTGTCTATCTGTGTGTTAGCTTTGTGTTATTTTCTATTCTACTTATTATAATCATGTGTATTGTGTACATAAACCGTATTAGTGTGTAAATCCAGATATGGAGAAAAGTTGGAATGTACCCATGTAGAGAAAACGTGAAGGTTTGAAAGTTGAATATAAAAATGAGACGTAGAAAAAGGTGCGTACAACCTTTGGTTCGCACTGGGAAGAATTAATAAATATGGAATATATTGTATTTGTTCGTCTTTTTTTCTAGTATTGTATTAGTGTTCTCTCACAATTGTCTAGTTGTTTGTTTTCATGTATAAGCCTAATGCACAAATATATAAAGCAGAAAGGATTAACATTTTATATAATTGACGAATTCTTTGTATAAACTTCTTGAGTTAACTTCTGAAATAATGCAAAATGCTTGCTTTCGTTTAGAAAAAAATGACGCTGTTTCTAATGAGTTGCTCCAGAATATCATATTATTGTTATTATGTGATAAATCAGTCCATATTAAATCTTAATTTATATATATTAATATTTAAATTCTCTTATAGTATTTTTAGAGCAAATAGTTTAGGGAATTTTTTTTTTTTACCAAGGTTATGTGGCTGTTCCATTCAACATTTTTATCTATTTTCATCTCTATAAAAGTTGTTTCGGTGTCCATATTTACTCTCAAGTAAGCTGCTTGACATTTTATATTATTTATTGACAAATTTTGTTTTGCATGGATGATCAGGTATAGTGTTTCTTTTCGTGTGTAATTTAGTACCACGTGTTTTTTGTTTGTTCTAATATTTTTTTATATACTATTTGCGCACAAGTTATTGATACCTTTTCCTTTAACAATGATGTTGGTATGATCCGCTTATAAAATTATCTGTCCCTCTGTTATACATGCAGGTAAATCATTTATGTATAATAAAAATAATAGAGGGCCTAACATCGATCCCTGTGGAATCCCATGTTGGCTTTTCGTTTGTTTTTATAAATGCGTCACTTCAACTGCTAGTTTTCTGTCAGTTTGTTTGGATTGGAGTAATTATAGTTCGTTTTTTCTCTAATGCCATAATAGTCCAGTTTTGTAAAGAGGAATTTGAAGATTTAGAGGATCAAAGGCCTTACTAAGATCATGGAGTATACCTAAAACTAACTCATTTTCGTTTAGAACTCGTAGAACATAGTTATTTAACATAAATTGGAGTTACTGTACTTCTTTGAAGAAGAAAAGCATGTTGTTGTTCACTAAATCCGTTATGTTTCGTTAGAAATCCTAATAATCTAATTTCTTTTATAATTTCTTCAAGAATCTTGATAAATATAGGAAGTAAAGATACTAGCCTGTAATTTTGTGCTAGTGATTTGTCTCCTTTCTTGTAAATTGGAATTATTTTTGCCAGTGTAATTGGGAAGGACAAGTACCACTGCTTAGGCATTCATTGAACAGATAAGTTAGGATAGGCGTCAAGTATTATTTCACTGGAAAATCATCACTTATTGATTTAATACTTTTGCGATTCTAAATTTCTTTCTATTTCGCTTTTCGTTATGAGCATACTATGCACAGTGTTACAGTTCCGTTGTTTAGATAGATGTTTCCAGTATTTGCAATGCCAGTGTATCGCGGTTTGCTGGCTTTATTGACGTTTCTGCAGCCTCTGTGAAGTGTTTGTTTAGTGTTTCACTAACCTGTCTCTGGTCTTTAATTATTGTTCCATGTAGAGCTAAGTTTATTAGGATATGATCTTTAATTAACACGCTTTGTTTTGGAACATTCCGCTCCATACGTGCTCTTTTTTTTTTTTTTAAACTTGCATGATTTTATTAGTGAAGTGATCACACTTAGTTTTTCTGAGTTGCTTTTTATAATGTACAGAAAAAATGTTTCTTTAGTATCTTATTATTATTTGATTGTTGTATTTCACTTAATGTATGTCTTTTCATTTTACTTAGAGTTTTGATATCATCTCAGGTTACCGAACTTTTGTTTTTCATTTATTTTTGTTTTGGTGAAATACGCGTAGAAGTATTGCTGCTAAGTACTGCAGAAGCTTCTAAACTTTTCTTTGATGCATTTTTATCATACACATCGATCGCTCCATGATTCTTTCGACAGTTTAGTTCTGAACTTCTGCTTATTTTCTTCACTATAATTTCTCATTTCGTGAAGGAAGATGTGTTTGTGACAGAGGATGTAATTACAAGTCATTGATTGTAATTACAAGTCAAGCCCCCCACAAAATATCAAGTTAGAATGAAAGAACCGGCCACTTAGGGAAAATTCCGACTTCGATAGTGTGTAAATATGCACAAAAAATATAGAAAAAGAAAATATTTGAGTAAATACTAGGAAATTAGCTCGTGTATTAACGCTGTATTTAAAAAACACTCAGCATAAAACACCAGTTTTTATACTTTTTAGCTACGTGTTATCAGTAAGGGCCGCTTTGTTCCAGTATCCGGCCACATTTGTCAGTCTTATTCTAAACATATAACAAAAAAGGAAAATTAAACACAACAAAAGGTATATATATAGCAGAAAGTATGGCATAAGGAGCCCACGTTCTAGGGATGTGAAACGTAATAAAGATTGTTTATTAATTAGTGTTCTAACAACAAAAGAAACATCGCTCACAAATGTTGCCACAAAAAGGAAACATACGCATCTTGCAATAAGGTAAAATAAAAAAATGGCTAAGTTACTTACTGAAGATAATACTAGGGCTAATTTAAGCCTGGTTCTACTTCACCTAAGTTTTTGTTTATGCTATTTATTAATCATCAGAATTGTTACCCGCACAAGGTTTATACAGAAAATCGTTTCCTTCATCCGAATCGAAGGGATAGAATACATGGGAGGATGAGTGATAAGGTTCGCTGCCTTATAATCAATGGGTCTCGGGTTCGATTCCTGTCGGGGGAGCCAAATGGTTCGGAACCGACTTTAAACTGCAGGTCCTGTCCTTATGACATCTTCATCCGATGGAGGACAATGGCAAACCAATATGAGTTCATCTGCCTAGGGACCTTCTGGGCAGGACCTGCTTTCGGGAAGAACACCCATCACCATCATCATATAAAAAAAAATATTAGACTTAAAAACTGGTCACCATTATCCTCATTCTACTGTGCTTTTTCCAGTGACCGAAAACTGCATGGTGCCATACATACATAATTGATTGTAGGAGCAGGATTTAATTTGTAGGAGCAGCTTAAAACTTTTGCAACGAAAAAAAACGGAAGTAATGCGGCCATCTATTGTTAGAGTTCGTTTACACTAATCTTAGGCGGTTCGCTTCATTCCAGTAATAGACATATAATAACGTGCAGCCAACATAAAAACTATCAAAATATTAAGCAGATACAAAACACTCGATTAAAGAACAGAGGAAAATAACATGAGAAACGGATTAATAAACTCAACAAAACCTACTACAATAACAAAGATAATAAATAATAAAAAAAATGCACCGGAAGCGAACCAAAAGACGGGAAATTCTTGAGGCATAAATGATTCATAAGCTTTGGAAAATCGAGTTGGCAACATCTACAGGAAGGAAATAGCCTGTGGTTGGATAAAAACAAAGTTAAATTTTGTGCAATTTACAAAGTAGGCGACGGAATGACTTACTGAGAGTTTAAGACGTACTACAAAAGAAAGCTTATATTTAATATAGAATAATGGGAAAATCAAAGAGATATTTGTTTCTAAAGACACATTTTAACATGCTCATTTTATATAATATTAATCAGTATGCACTGAGACATGGATACACGCAAGTACAAACACAGACGCAGACATAAATAGCTACAAAGAGGAAGAAAGAGAGTGAGAGCTGTACACTGACCACGACCACACTTTTCGTTCGTGTCGACTGTATTGATGGCTTTTCCATGTCTGGCTCACGTCACAAGGTTATAGGATATAACTGCTCTTTTTCTTTTCAATATAAGGATTTTTCAGAAATCATTGTTCTCTATCTTGTTTAAAAACTTTCTGGATTCTAATAATAATAATAATAATAATGTTTTCTGCCCAATACGGTAGGTCCTTAAAGACAAGCTGAGCTCTGTCCATCCATTCAGGTTTTGTGCTTAGTTTTGTCTCAGAGTATGATTTTATCTTCCTTAATTCTGTCAAGGAGTTGTATTCCTCTTCTTTCCCCTCAACCATAGCTTCAGTTGCACCCCTCAGTATACAATACCTGCACAGCCAATGTCTTAACCAGTTGCTTTTTTTCTTTATTGTCTCCGGTATTGTTCGTCCCTTACCTATTTTCCTTAGCACTTCTTCATTCTGCATCCAGCTGATTTTTCTTTCATTCTTCTCCATATCTACATTTCAAACGCTTACAATTTTCTTTCTTCATTCTTTCGTAGAGTCCACGTTTCTGCTTCATACAACACAAAATATACTTCATACAACACAAAATATACTTAATACAAAACATTTAATTAATCTCTTACTCAACTCTTTAATAATCGATTCGCAGAAGAGATTCTTCTCAGTGATAGTTATAGCCTATTTTTAGACTATTAAATACATTGGAGCTAGACTGTAAAATGCATTTTACGGGAAATCATCTTTCTTGGATATTCCCTTTTTTTCCCTGTATTCTTCCCCCAATTTGGTAGACATATGTTAAGTAAAAAGAGTGATAACAATATGTTGGGTAGACAATTCGTATGTCCGAAGAACACAATAATGCCACTTCTTGCCTCCTCGAAGACACAAATATTTAAAAAATTAAAGGGGTGTTTGTTACCATCCGAAATTCTTGAGCACCTCAAACTTAAAATAAAAATAACGGTTAAGAATCTATAGAAACCATTCAAAACTCTACTTACACCCTCCAATTTTGGATTTACACCGCCCCCTCCAAGAAAAACTGAAAAAAAAAACCTGGCAGAATTTCTGATTGCAACACTCTCCCCTTTTTGTGGGTATAAAATACGTCGTGTCCCGTGAAGTCACCTGCACCATATAAGAAGGAAAAAGTAGAAGAAAGAAATCTGTTATCAAAATTAACAAATTTCATTTTTGGGAGGAATAATCAAATTTTGTAGGAATTTTATTTTATCAAATTGAATAGAAAAAGCACTAATTTTGGAACCTACAGAGCCGTGGCTACATTTTGTCATAATTCAGAAATTTGTCACCAGTACTTTTCACGTTGAGTACTTTGTTGGGCTAAATATTGGTCTTATAAAGAATAATCTTTTGTCATTTGGAATAATATTCTGTCCAGTATGACTTAGCGAGATTGTACAGTTAGTGTTCAATTTCAAATGTCAACGAAACTACAGATTTCGTAATATCTAAAGACGTTTTGGTATTTCAAACACTTTGTAATGTACCGGATTTTCTTCTCAAAGGCAGGTAGACACAGAAGCAGACAAGGGGGCCAGTGGTGCCCTGTTGCCGAAAGGGGCCTTAACCAAATCTTCACATAACGTGACAAGACCTACCTGGGAGACAAGCCTACATTAGGCCACAGGAGAGGGCACAAAACAAAAAAGAGAACCGCTATCGGACCTGAACACAAGGCGGGTACCAGCGCCTTACTTCAGCCTAGGACCATCGAACACTACTAGTCTAGAACCACGAAACATGCATGGAAGAAGCCCGAAAAGAAGTGCCAAAAATGCAGAAAGTTGGCAAAAAGCACAGGCTAGAACACGAAGAAAAAGCCCCACCACCACAAAAAAAAGGTGGGGAGACGCAGGCGAGAACATCCCGCAGGAAAGCAGAACACAAAACATTATTTTAGTAACCTAACACAATTAGGCCCCTAAAATGTACAAGGCTCAACGCAGCACAAGTTAAGATTAATCACGAAATTTAGACCTGCACAACTGATTTGACTATTCCCTAATGTTTGCTGAAGCATCGAATCAAAATATCAAACTTAACTTCATCTGAAGTACTTTCTGATATACACTTGAAATAGAACTTCGCGGACTGAAATAGCGAAAGGTTTGGAACCTTTACAGTAATACCACAGTGATGGTAAACTACCTACTTCTTAATAAAACCCTTAACACAAGGAATATCTGGTAAATGTAATTTATTTTTGCTTAAGAATAACACACTCAATGCAAAAGACTGATCGCTGATTTTCGTGGGGGAAAAAATGTGAAGAGAATATTTAGCATATCAAAACGTGTTTTTAAAGATGCTGTTAATTTCACATATCAGAAGGTAAATTAATTGTTTACAGAAACGCCCTGCCTATGAGCAGAGACAAGATTTCACACCCATATATTTTCGAAAAGATTAGGTTATTTTTAATTTCCAAATACGGTAGACATTCTAATCTTTAGCCCAATTAAACAATATTTCCACAATCACCGAAGCATAACATTTATTTCTACGAAAAAGGTTAATTACAAATAAAACTACTTGGCAGAAATTTAACTTTGGTATTTCAAATTCGTTGTCAAATATTTCGTATGTATTTCCCAGTTTTGAACTTAACACAACCTAACCTCCAATTTGATAATCTAGTCAAGATATACTATAGTCGGGTTAGGAATAAATTTACAGAACGAATTTCTATGAGCGAACTGGCTTACGGTTTGCGAAAGCAACGAAGGAGTTTTGAACTTAGCTTGTTATCGAAATAAAACATCGCGAATCGTTTAATTTTACCTTTAACTGAAACGGACATACTGTAGAGATTTCGTCCAATTTAAACTACACCAATTTCAGAAAGGAACAAACACAATGCTGAGTGGGAAAGAACGTGCATTTGAAAAGTAGCATCAACTATAGTGAAAGGTAAAAATATTCAACGCTTTCGAACCAAAGTTAACGTGCTGTAATTTTGCTATCTAAACATATATGAACCAGAGTTGGATTTCAAAGAGAGAATGAGAAATTTAAGACATTAACCATACATATTTTATTGAAAATCGACACCCGATACCTGCCAAATGAAGCGAACATATCCACTTCACTCATGTTTCCACAAGAAAAGCACTCCACTGACATACTGAAGGTATACTAATCACTTTCACACGCACTGAAGAAAAGGGGCGTATAACTACTGATGATTATATTTATATTTATTTAAAAACGGAAGAAAAGAACCACTACACACCACATATAATTCAAAAATCCTCACACACTGACGAAGCACCATATGCATCTAGTCGTCCACTTCCAGTTTCAACCAATATGGACGATGGAAACGCTAAACAACAAAATATTAATTCAGCTTTCACCTTGCTGAAGTTTGGAGAAGGCAGCTACCTAACATTGGTATATTTCGTCAGACGAAGCTGCTTTTGATACTTTAAATACATGGCTGCATAGTTATTTCCTTTATATATGCAATTTTCAAGGGCAACCGTTATCAGTGCAAACGTTATCAGTTATCAGTCGACTTTTCTAAGTCGACGGCCAAAATAGAACTCTCTCTCTCGGCCACAGTCAATTAGAGACGAGGATCGAATCAGAAACAAGAAGCGGAAGGGGCTGTGGCTTAACCACCTAAATTTCTCAACGAAATAAATCAACAATCAGATCATTAAATTTTATTTATGAAGATTTAAAACGAAAGAAAAATTGTTGAAGAAAATAATGCAAAAATATGCAAAGAATAATTAAGTAATGACATGAAGAAACAATAAAGAATAAAATTCCGCCAATACAACAATGAAAGAGATAACCGGAATAGATCGGCTTCTTTGACATCTGGACAAATAAAACACTTTAGAATTAGCCGAAGTCGGCTAAAGAATAAAAAATGTCACCGATAAAGCATGAACAAAAAAAAAAGAAGACACACAAAAGAAGGGGAGAGGGTACGATATGTTGCGACAAACTGATCGGGGGATCGCTACAACTATGTCATTTTCGTCGCCGAATTAAATAAGTAGTCAATGTTCATTGAATTAAACTTTTGTAATTGTTCTTCAGCTTTCTGTTTTATCTGTTTTTCACTTCCTTCCTGTGAGTTTCTTTCTGCTGAAGGTTTGTAAAACAAATATGATAGCTTGTTAGGAAAAGCTGTAGCATTGTTTCCTTGGTTAGTTAGATAGTTGGTTGGTCGTCTTAAACTAGGAGAGCACTGTCATATTCTCTAATCGTAACTCTTTCTTCAAAATGGTTTTAAAAATGTGTGAAAATTCATGGACTTTTAATTTGCAGGGTGCCGTAATCAAGTACAACTGCCTGCCTTCTAATATGTGTCACTTTTTTGTTGTTACAGTTAAGGTGCCAATTTTCAATTAGAACCTGCAGCTTCTTCATTACATAGTCTTTATTTACTGAATTAAGTACATGAATACGCAATTAATCATTCCAGCTAGCTGGTGCTGTAATTCTAAAGACAGTTTTTTTTACAATTTTTTTTCTCAGCAGTCTGAATGAATTTCTCGGGTCCTTCTAAATCGTAAAGAAAGCAAGTCTTTCAATATTTTTTTTTTCTTGCTAAAAAAAGGACAGTCCTTGCTAATGACTTCATTCTCATCACATTCTCTACGACCTGGAAGAAAAGAAAGAACACTGAAATTAAATTCGAGAAATAATATATTTCTTTTTAAGTGTATACACTTTCAAAGCGGTACAGGAGTTTTTCATGGCATAGATTTTATGTTTGAGCCTGACAGACGACTATTTCATTTAATATGGTGTTTCGAGATAAGCGTAAGATTTCCGGTGATTGCATTTCCGGACCATGGTCCGCTACTTATTTTTAAAGTAGTTCTCCAAATTGTTGGAAGACCGACATTGACAACCTTACAGGGAATTGAACCGGATCCACTCGTACTGTAAGAGAGAGCGCTAACCACTTATCCACATGGGATAACAATGTACATATTACCAATTAAACAATAAAGTATACAGATTTCAAAATTTATAATATTAAGATAAAGAATATGAAATGAGAAAATATATATAAGCTAGAAACAGACTTTGTTAACAGATAGACGATTTCATTTTTTGTATTTGAATTTTCTTTATGACTTTAGGCATCTAAGGCTCAGGGAGGGGAACGGATATGGGAATATGCCGACCAGGGTCTTAGTTGAAGATACCATCCCAGCATTTGACTGGTGTGACTGAGGAAAAACACTGGAAAATCCAGTCAGGATGGTCGACCTCTGGGATTGAACCCACGACCTCCCAATACTAAGCCAAAGCTTTACCACTTGGTATAAACGGTCTTCTAATTCGAGCGTCATCTGAATATGCCAGATACTTAAAATTGTTAAGACAGAAAGTGATAGTAAAGCCATTAACTATCTCAACAATTTTTAATCGAATTTATAACAATCGAAAAACACATTAAAGCATTTTTCTCTGCCATTTACAAGAAACAAAACCATCTAGAATTTTAAAATATGAAAGTTTGCCTCCAGAAAATAAAAATATTTCTCGCGAAATGAAGAAAAATTTAAGTTTTCACGTTTAAGCTTACAAAATAGTTAGTGATAGCTAAATTTACATCAATAAAGGCGTCTTAGAAAAGACAATTTAAATCGTTCAAGTGGTAACCGAGATACGAGCAGTTTAATAAAAAATATTCTAAACGCTTTCGTGAAATTTTTGCAAGGACGACTCGATCTATTTTTTTTTTTTGCTATGACGCCTTGCTTTATAGGCAACCACCATGACGATAGTGATGGTCTGTATTGCATAGCTGCAAGTGATTAGTTGATTTTTGGTAACTATCGGTAGTATTTGTCCCATTATCTACTACTATCAGGAAGACAGTCCTATCATAACTGACTTAATTACATATTCCACCTCCGCTCACAACCCCCACCATTCTCACTTTGAAGCCTGACAACATGAAAATGGAAGTTTTCTAGAGAGAGACGAATAGGCGTGATTCGAAACTTTAGTTTGGGAAAGAAATAACCATGCTCTCAAAGCTGATGAGTTCTTTTTTTTATGTTTCTGTTTCGTGCAGTTTAATTTTATCAATTCAAGAACTCAATAACCTAGTAAACAAACAGAAAAAGTAACAATGTTTCAGTTTTACTAGAACACGAACAAGATAGTTTTTGTTTGTTTGTTTGTTTCTGTTAAATCTTGTATCTTGTTTTACAGTGTTAGTCTCTCTTCGAATACGATGATTCTATTATACTTTTAGTGTCAAGATATAATATAATACTCTTCGTCTGTTCTCAGTTTCAGTCAGAATCCCCATTATATGAAGAATCTCTGTATTGTTGATTGCAGATTCTGTCTAGAAAATGGCATCACTATCATTAGCAGTGTTTTGCGAAAAGTGGCAGGTTCTTCAATACATGCTTAAACCTCCTTATTAATTCCGATCATGTCCTTTTTTGTCTGTCTTAACTAGCGATTTGTCTTCCCTAATAATGTAAAGTCCCCTATGGGTGAGTGGTAACGCTCATTGTCTTGTAATCAAGGAGTCCTGGGTTCGATTATCAGTGGTTCGCAGCCCACTGTACTATGGGTCCCGTCCTTAGGACGTCATGTTCATCCGATGGAAGGCAATAGCAAACCACCATCGGTTCACTTTGCCCAGGAAGCTTCGTTACATCTATCTTCTTCCTCATTCCTTTTATCCGTCTTGGCAATGTCTTAACCAGTTTCTGCTTCTTTTATTCTCTCCAATATTATTATTCGGTCGTAAGTATTTACTGTGTCTAGCTGATTGTTTTAACTTTCCTGTAAGTCCTCATTTTCAAAGGTTGTGATTTTCTCGTTTACTTTCGTAGAGCTCTCGTTTTGGCACGATGTAACACTATGCTACATTCAAAACACTGTGCAATCTTTTCTTTAATTCTTTCCTATCGGACCACAGAAACATTAGTTTCTTCTTCTGACGACATTGCTATTTTCTCTATTTGCTTTGTCACAGTTCATAACTTCACTGATAATACTATCTTAAAGTGTTTGAATTTGGATTGGACTCTACCATTTTCTCTTCCAAGTTTGGTCCTGTGATGTTTTTTTTTCTCACAACTTCGTATTTCTTACCTTTTAAACATTTTTCTTGATGTTTAATTTTCTACGAGAAGAAACATATCATCTCGCAAAGGGATCAATTCTACTTTTCTTTTCTTCATTATTGAAAAGTGTCTCTTATGTAGTTACTCCTGAAGTGGGCGAGAGACATCCCCTGTCTCATTCCTCAATCCATTGTTGTTAGCTTTCTTAAGTTGTTCTCCACTTTTGTCCTTCTTCTCTGATTGACATACAGGCTCCTTTATAAGTCTTTGGTTCTTCTATTCCACAGCTGAGTACTTTTTATTACATTCAAGTCTATGTGGATGAGTTTTATCGAATCAGGATGAGTTAAATACACTGTAGGCGAACGGTAACAGAACTCGCTAGAATTATCGTCCGAATGGGATCAACTTTAGTCCGTGTATAAAAGTGTCTCTTTTTTTTTTTAACGATGTAGCATTTAATAATAGGTCCGAAAATGTTCTAAGTTAACCCTGTGGAAATGCTTCAAAAGTATATGAAAAGAAATAAATATTTCGTTAGTAATTTGAGTGCTAAGTGACATCTGCGAGCACCAAAACGAATATGTCACGGGAGTTTCTATAATATAGCCGAAGTTGTATGCTATTCCATAAAGTATTTGTTCCTCTATTAACGAGATGTCAAAGCCACTGAACACGCAATTCGCAGATGTTACACAACTCCTAATATCTTACCAAACATTACGGTTTCTGCAATACACAAAACATATTCCCATTTCATGATTGTTACTTTATTCTGCAATGCATCCACAGATTTAATCATACTTGATCATCGATATATCGTTATTCTCATCAGTCATAAGCAAATCAATACGCCATCATTAGTCTCAGCATTGGTAGTTTAATTTAAACTGTTCGTTTCGTCATATACGTAATACACCATCATCAAATATTCCATATGAACTATGTTCTATTACCAATTATTTCAATAATCTATTATATATATATATATATATAAATTAAACTTTGTGTGTTTCTTTGAACACGATATACGTGTTTTGATTTCCACCAAATTTTTCGTACGTGTTCCTAGGGTTCAGGAGCAGGAGTTAGAGTTATTTTAACCCTTAACTGTGCTGGTAAAATAGCTTACACTTGTATCCTAGTGGGATTTGACGAACCCCATGTTAAAATGTTGAAAATAGAAAAGGAAAACGAAGGATTCTGAACCTCCTGGATTCGCCGCCTAAATGCGCCCCTGCACCGAACAATTAGAACACAAAACATACTTCAGACAAAATCCTTTACAGATTCTCCGCCTCCAGTAGTCTAAACATTTCACACTCTGGTTTGAGTTTCTTTCCTTGGATATTTTCACTAATACAGTAGTTCAAATGTATTTCTTGATTTTAAAAAAATATAACACATAGATCAGTGATTCCGCCAGAACCCCTAAGGGGGTGCCATTCCCCAAATTTTTGACAACATCCTCAACTTTAAAATGTTTGTTGTGAAAAATCGATAGGAGCCATGCAAAACTCCACTTACACCCTCCCAATATTGACTTTACACTCCCCAAACTGAAATTCCTGGCGGACCCCCTGACTTAGATGCTGGTGGGATTAGACCCCCCCAAGTGGATCAGTTGACAAACCACCGGAACTGTACGGAACTTCACCACCGCCAATTCAAACAAGCATGGAAGTGTATGAGAACACACGTAATCGCAGCACCATCTACTCAACAACACAACGGAAGATGCAATGGCCAACGTAACCTTTTGGGTCTGTTAGACCAGCACAGTTAAGGGTTACGTTACCAGAAGTGACTGCGATCTAATGAATAAAAACAGTAATTTCATTGTTTATAACAATGAAATAAATACATTGTTGCCATTTTTAAGTTAAAACAACAATAAGAAATACATAGTTTAGATTTTTAAATTCAAACTTGAATTGTTGGAAACCAAAAATATTTGCATTTTATGAAATATTAAATGGGATAATATTAATAATTTAAAGTTGTAAAAGTAGTAGTATTATTAGTTGTAATAGTAGTTGCAGTAGTATTAGTAGTTGTAGTAGTAGCAGTATTAGTACTATTTGTATTTGTAATAGTAGTAGTATCATTAGGTTTGTAGTTGTACCAGTAATAGTAGTAGTAGTGGTAAGACTATTAGTGTTACCAACATACTTTACTCAACCCGGACCGACGGGCGGGCAAATTAGCTAGTAATTTTCATACAATTATTTCCAATTCCATTCAAACCACCGATGTTAATTTTAATTGTCGGAACATTCTTTATTGCATAATTTATCGACTCTGGGGTAAGAGTATCGTCCATTAAGTGCAAACAACACCACAATGTCACTTCTCTAGCAGCACAGGATATTGGACCGATATTGGCCCACTACTGGGCCAACCTTGATCGATAGTGGCCTAGGGATATCAGATCGAAGAAGAAGAAAAAGAGTAAATTTTTCAGAAGTGAATTTAAAACTTTAAAATTAGGTCTACAGTCAGAGGCTGCTTGATTTTTAATAATAATAATTTAATTTATTTGAGTGCTATGAACAACAGGAAGCCCAAGATAGCACTTGGTCAATACATGTTAAATTACAAATTAATCGAATAATACAAATGGATACATGAGGCAAGCAACAAAACTCAGATATAGTGCACTTTAATACAATAAGATGCATGAAATAATCAATAAATGCAAGTAATAAAGTAAGTAAAATACAAGAAACACGCAGAAAATACCCATAAATTAATAAAATATACTTTTAAAAAACTAATAGAATCCAAAATGTGTAATAAGAAGACGTTTGAGTAGTATGTCACCCTTATCGGACGTAGTCAAATAAGAGAACCTCTCGTTCAGTACAAAGGTACATTAAAATTAAATTTTTCAATAAAATAATTACAGTGTAGTTCATGCGAGAAAATGTTAAGAAAAAGCTTAATATCTAGTTTTTTTCTTCTTAAATCTAGAGGTTCAATGTCAAAGAAATCACCCCAGTACTCATAATGATAGAAAAAAATATGGTAAATTGAATTTGGAACATGTTAATATATAAAAGCATGTTTGTACAGCTTCAAGTAATTAGTCAGACATGATTTTCGACAGACTATTCTAAACACTGAAGGCATATTCTAATCTAGTTCGAACCAAGATTGTGTACAATGTTATGAACGTCCTAATGTTGTTAAATTAGTACCATTGATTAAACATAAAACCAATTAACTTGCGAGACACACCAATAAGGCTATTAATATAATTATTAAAGTTCAAGTTAAAAAAAAAAATGCCCAAGTCCTTAATAATTTCGACTTAATATGGTGGCGATAGGCCACCCTTTGAAAGTTTGTTTAAAAATGTTATGATTTAAACTATCAAATGCCTTGGCAAGATCAATATATATTACATCACATTGGGATCTAGGGCCAATGCACCCTTGTATAAAATTTGTTAAAACTCATAGATTAGTTGTAACTGATTTGACTTGAGAAAAACCATGTTGTCTATCATCTAAGTTTAGCTTCAAGTTAAACTCCAAGTATTTACAAATAATGGACTCAAAAATTCTGGCCATAGAATTTAGAGTGGTAATAGGTCTATAATTGGTAAGTAAAGACCTATCACCGCCCCTGTATATATGGATGATATATGCCTCCTTCCATTGTCTTGGATAATGGAGAGATTGTACAAATCCACCAATGTTGGCCCAAAATATTCAGCACAGTCGTTAATAATATGGTTGGGGAAATAATCAGTTCCCAAAGCAGAGTAAATTTCCAATTTCTTAATTGCTACAAATACATATTTTTCTGAAATTTTAGGTATGCCAATTATTTTTATCGTTGTGTTATGGCTAATAAAAGACTGTTGAATGTTTGACTTATTAAAGATCTCTACATAATAATTTCGAAACAGGGTAACTATTTCCTGTTTATCATTTACCAGATTACCATCGTGCTTTATAGAATTAATAATAATAATAATGTCAATATCAATAATTATTTAATTTATTGGTTTATTTATGACAAATTCACAGCTTACAGAAGATTAAAGATTGCAAATATATGTCTCATGAGTAAGGAGATTACAATTTATATTTTCCATATTAAATCTTTGCTTTTATATACGTAAAATAAAATAAAATAATAGCTGAGCAAAGGAAATACGTTTTATTTCCTTTACACGTGTAACAGTTTCACCAACCAACTTGGCTTCATCAGACACACTAAATCACATAAACAACACAACTTCTAGTGAGACAGCTATATCAAGAGAAATTGTTTTGTTTATGTGATTTAGTGTGTCTGATGAAGCCAAGTTGGTTGGTGAAACTGTTACACGTTTTTAGTTTTTAAATAAAACGCATTTGCTTCGCTCAGCTATTATTTTATTTTACAATTTATATTCTTGTATACAGCCACATCATATTCTATAGGTACAAAAATTCTATACATTAAAAGAAAAAGATAAAACTATACAATAAAAGGAAAAGCAAAACAGATATAAATATGGGATGAGATGTAGGTATCCTGTCTCCAAGATGCATTGGAGCTAATGTCTCACAGTACAGTCACTGACAAATATAAATTGCTAATAAATCCCATTCACAAAAGTGAGTGTCAAGTTGGAAATTTCCTGTCCCTTAATATCTATTTACAATGTAATTAGTCTTATTCGTATATCTAACAAAATTAGTTTTCTTGATATTTATTTTCGTTCTATTTTCTACGCACCTCTCATCTATTTTATTTATATCAGCTTGCATATCGTTAACATCGAAGCTATTGATTGTCCCTAGTAATTTTAGGTCATCTATATATAATATCGGAGTCGTATGAATTACCCTTGTACAGATGTCATTTATGAAAACGTTGAATGGAAGTGGTCCCAGAGGAGATCCTTTAGAGATACCTTCAGCTGTTGTAATTTCCTCTGATATACAATTTCTAATCTTAACTTGAAATGTTCTATTGTTTAAATAACTGGAGAACTATTTTTGAAATCTATGAAGTATCTAGTTCGAGCCATTTTGTAATTAAAATTGACATTTTTTCTTAACATCACATTCTTAAAATAATAATAATAATATTTTTTGTATTTATTTACGGGAAAAGTCAATACAGCCACAGGGCCACATATGTCACGCAGAAGAATATACATGTTTAAAAAACAGATTAAGTACAAATAAAAACATAGATACAAACAGTATAAAAAATATATATATAAATTATTTCTGATCTGATTCAGTTGACAAAAACGCAGATACAGAAATAATTATAAATACATAAATAAAAAATATAATAATAATATATTTAACATTAGTTATATTATTACCTGTTTTGGAAAAGAAAATAAACAGAGGGTTATATAACACCCAGAAGAAAAAACAAAAATTGTATGCACATTATTAATAATACATAATAAATGCTAGTAAAAAAAATAGATAATATACCAAGAAGTCTTATTGTACATCTTTTCCAATCAGATTCAATTCAAAATAAAATAAGTAATTTGTATAATACATTAAAATCAATATAAAAAGATGTTTTTAAGTATAACATCTACTACCACCAAAGATAATCAGATTCAAAAACTTTAGGGCTTAATTAATTCTTTAAATATAAGTCCAAAATGACCTTGAAAAATATTCATATACTGTTTAGCACAACGACATATGGGAGAAGATTCATATTCCTTGTCTACCAAAGCTCTTAAACTGATTATATCATAAGTAAAGGGATGACCATTTAAAGTTGATAAAAAGGAATTTAATATCATTAATTGTTCGTTGCTCAGAAAGTTTCAAAAATCCTAATTCTTTTCTGATGGTATCTAGCGATAACGTCCCTTATCTCTGCCTAAATTTTTATCTAAACCAGGCCAAGAAGTCATTTTGTATTGCCTCAATATCATTAATCACATATTTTCTATTGTAGTTCCATATAATAGTAGCATATTCTAAATTAGAACTTACAATAGCATAATACAAAGTTTTACAAGTTACAATATTATCAAAGTTTCTAGAGAGATCCATTTCAAAAGGCCTAACTATTTTCTAGCTCTACATGTTATAACATCAATATGTTTAGTAAAATATAATTTATTTTCTAGTATTATACGCAAATTATTAATTGTAGATTTAATTTTTACCAAGTCTTCTCTCAACATACATTGATAATATGATAGGTTAGTTTTTCTTGAAAATGAAATTCCATTTGATTTATCAATATTTAGAAGTAATAGATCTCTTTTTGACAATTCAAATACTTTATTAATATTGTTTGTA
>JAGDQP010034905.1:0-19856 GCA_022664845.1 Lepisma saccharinum | reverse complement strand
CAAATGTTTATTAAACAGTAATTTTGAGTCCAGGGTAACACCCAAGTCATCAATATGATTCAGAAACTTGATAACCTTAGAACCTATATTATAATTGTATACAGAGGGACTTATTCTCCTTGATAAAATTGTTCCTTTCGTTTTATTCAAATTAAGAGGAAGATAGTTTTTATGAGACCATTGTTCAATAATATCAATATTTCGTTGCAATTTCCAGTGATCCTGAATGGATGTAATTGATTGAAAATTCTTAATATCATCAGCATAAAGAAGATATTTACAAGTTAGATTCACGGATATATCATTGATGAATAAGAGAAACAGCAATGGGCCAAGATTCGAACCTTGGGGAACACCTGAGGTAATATTATAGATTAAAGATTTAGTACCCTTATATCTAACAACAAATTTTCTATTTCTAAGGTATGAAAGAAGCCATAATATAATGCACTGAGGTAAATTAAACTTATCAAGTTTTAGTAAAAGGTGATAATGAGATAACATGTCGAAAGCCTTAGCAAAATCAAAATATACGGCATCAATCTGACCACTCTTATGTAAAACTGGAAAGTTTTTATGCATCAAATGTGAAAAAATTTGTTACAGTGGATTTGCCATGCATAAATCCATGTTGGTTGTCATCAATTTTCATATATGCAAGGTTATACAAATACTTATACATAATCTTTTCGAAGATTTTAGGAAAAATACTAATAACTGAAATAGGTCTAAAATCATTAATTTTGTCACCTTTAGTTTTAGGAATCGCTACAATTTTCCAAATATCAGGATAAATATTTAGATTCAAGCTCCAGTTAAATAAGGAGGCTAAAACAGGTGAAATAACCTCAGCAATGCCTTTAATAATGAAGGCTGATATAAAATCCATCCAACATGAAGATTTAACTTCAAGTGATTTGATAATATAATAATAATAATAATAATAATAATAATAATAATAATAATAATAATCATTATTATTATTATTATTATTATTATTATTACTATTATTATTTCCGTTATAGTTTGGTGCTGCTATGACTAAAATAATGGAAGCAATTTGAAAAAAATATTTTATATAAAATAGGCTTGCAACACTGGTCAGTAGGTTGCTTGGTAACGTAGGCCCTGTTAGTGTTTTTGTATTGTGTCGAATAATTTTTATGCCAAGTTTGGTGTAGCTAGGTATAACTGAATGGAAACAATTTGAACAATTGATCTTTTCCCAAATGGACTGGCAACACTGAACCACTGCATCAATCAAGACAATTCCAATGGCTCTGAGATAGTTTAGTCAAGATCTTTCCAATGACACCTCAAGCATCTCTCTACACCTTGTAGTTTCTGAGATATAATTTCTGGACACGGACGGACAGACGGACACCATGAGCGGGAACAGAAGATCCCTTCAGTTATAGCTTCGTTATTAAGGGACCTAAAAACGTTCTACTAGTGACAACAGGCGTAGGAAACTGAGCCAGAACTGAAAGTTTCGTCAATGTTGTACTAAGCTGAAAGTGAACAAATAAGTATAAATACAACGTTAAATGCTCTTTTGTTTACCTTCAGATACGAATTTTCTTTACAATGGAATCGAGCATTCCAATATGATAAATTAAAGCTCACTAGATTCAACTTACACGCTGCTTTTTTTTTTTTTTTTTTAATTGTTCATATCTACAAATAGAACTAATGTTTTACTTTTCCGTGTGATTTAATTCGTCCTTGGACTGTCAACTCTTCTAATCTTCAGCAGACTATGCCAGTTATGGATTAATAGCGGCACATTGAGTAAACACTTGCCGCACTCGACACTCTTCAATAAGTTCCTTTTACAAGTGCCTTCTAATCCAATAAAATAGAGTCTAAGATCACATTCGTCTGAGGTTCAAAGTTTTGCCCCTTTCAAATTGGAATGATTTCACTTTTACTAAGTGGCACAACGAATCACTTTGGGAGTGAGTTCATCAATCAATCCATTTTCCATTTTCCTCCTCCTTACTGGCAACAGAACAAGAGTGAAATCATCACTTTAATGTTCAAGATTAGCGTATAAGATTTACATGTAAGAGAAACGACATAGCAAATTTTCAAAGTACTAGATTTTCCACCACGTGGTTTTTTTTAAAAAACAACAACCTTATTTTACATTTTTTTCACACGTACTTTTTTTTTAAAAAAATCTTGGATTTGTGATGAAGTATAAGCAATGAGCACAAGAAGTGTTGGGTCTTTTAGATACCATTCTGAAGGGGAGTTATGAACGCTCCTTGAGCGCTTAATTGCTCAGGATTGCAGGAAGAAGGCACAAGAATACCTCTGTTAATGAAACCAATGAATCTTTGTAAATATTTGCTATAATAGAAAACTTACACATGTCATTCAAACCTTTAACTTTAGTGTACAAGATATTAGCTCCACGCTTCTATTCATAATATCCTTAACGCACAGGGCAAATATCGTACAAATGCGTCTACTTACTCCTATATATGTGAGGCAAGAGTACGAATCTTCCTGCACAAAAGTAGCTACTCATGAACACAACTTAGCACAGGTCGCAAATGAAAGCACGTACACTTTCGTAAGATGCACACTGTTCATGCCACCACTTACCGCATTTGCGACACTGAATCCAGTCTTCCATTAGAGGAACACCGTAGATACCACCGCATACTGGAAACTTGTATATGGTGTTATCTTCTGTATTTTCCTTACTCATGGAAGAGCTCTCCCACTATGACTTCCTCTGTACAGATTCATTGGTGTTAGGTGTAGCTTGATGCCTGCCAACCTTTGGAAGATATCTTTTTTGAAACAAGTTATGCTTGAAAGCTGATATTATTATTTCAGATTATCCAAGTGAAGAGTTTTACTTAGCACTTGATGAATGGCTGCCAGCTGGAGGAGGACTTGTTGATAAATTGGGAAGTGTGTGGCGTGGGTGGTTCTGCAGGAACTGCTGGTGTGTTTCGTTTAACAAAGAGCTTCTGGCTGTTGGATCTCAGGAGAGCGTTTTGCTTTTCCTGTATCCAGATGAACAATTTCCTGATGAGAAATGTTACTCGAAGCGCCTTCGGACTCAGTTTCAACAATTGATACGGAAGACGACAGGAAGTCTTCATCTGTGAACATAAGATATTTGTGGTTACCAGTTGACACAAATCTACATCGTCATGATATAAAATTTGTCCTAATGGTTTTTAATATGCGGTAAGAGTACGCATGCGTATCCTTACCCCGACTATAGCTACATGTGTACTCTTTCCCCAAACCCATATAATCAACTTCCCAGAATGCTGTTCGTGTACCACATAGAAACAGTACAAAATACTATACATTGTGAACCATGAGATATAGCAGAAACTACTCGTTAAAGGTGCTTTAAATACATATAAAAGTGTGTCGGGCATTCCTTGAAACTTACGCTACAATAGTGTATGAAACTATAGGAAAAAGAAGTTAACTTACCAAGATTTTTTATCGTTCTTTGCAACACCTTCACTAACGTTTGTGTTCTTGCGGCTATAACTTCCTAATAACACATGATGTCAGTGTTGCTGCCAGGTCCGTAGCCAAAGGGGCTTGCCCCTAAATTTATTCTAGCCTGCCCTAATTTTTTTCCTACTTATACTTTGCATACATGTATGAAAATTAAAGGTAAAACATATACTTGATAAATTTTTAATAATTTTCTATAGATGCTCTTAAATGTACGTATATTATTGGTAGTAATGTGTGCTTGTGTCTATAGAGTCCTGCAGGAAACTAAAACTCTATAACTTGATAACTATTAAGCCTATTAAAAAAATGTGCGTACTTAGAGCAATATTCAAAGTTTTATTTCTGCTTGTTGAAGTTTATTGCCGAACCTCTAGTTGTGCACCATTTACGTCCAAACAGTGGTGCAGTCTTTTTGGGAAACCGAGAATTGCGTGCTGATGGTGCTCCTCTGGGATATTCAGATTGAAACGAACTGATAAGGTACTAACGACGGGACGTACAGTTTAACGTAGACGCAGAACCACTTGCGTCCCTACGTGGAATTGAACCCGGGATCCGTTGATTGCAAACCAGCAAGCGTTGCCACTCACCCACCGGGGGACACTGGGGTATTCAGAATCACATAACTTATTTTGTCCTTCAGATCGTCCAGATTAACTGGTTTCTGTGAATACACTTCGATCTTTACATGTCTCCACAACTAGTACTCGCAAGGTGTAACTCTGGTGATCTTGCAGGCCAAGGTGTGGGTCCTCTTCCGCCAATCCATCTCTCTTGAAATTGTTCGTTAAGGTCTTGGCCTGCAAGGTCACCAGACTTACACCATGCAACTAGGGATGGCAATCCGCTCGGCTCGAGTGGCGAGTCTAACGCTCGAGTCGAGTCGTCGCTCGAACTCGACTCACTGTAACCGAGTCGCAAGGTGAGTCTCTCTGAGCAGCGACTCGGCTCGACTCGAGCACATAGTGAGCGCCGACTCGGCTCGACTCGAGCATATAGTGAGTTCCGACTCGACTCGACTCGAGCAGTTCTGAGTACCGACTCGACTCGGCTAGAGCACCTACTGGGCACCGACTCGACTCGACTCGAGCACCTACTGGGCACCGACTCGACTCGACTCGAACACATAGTGAGCGCCGACTTGACTCGACTCGAGCACTCGAGTCTGACCGAGTCGCGACTCGAGTCGAGCGAGTCGTTGACATCCCGACTTGCGACTACTGGTTGTGGGGACATGTAAAGACCGAGGTGTATTCACAGAAACCAGCTAATCTGTACGACCTGAAGAACAAAATAATAAGTGATGTGATTCTGAATATCCCCGAGGAGCACCGTCAGCACGCAATTCTCGGTTTCCCAAAAAGACTGCAACAGTGTTTGGACGTGAATGGTGCTCAACTGAAGATTTGGCGATGAACTTCAACAAGCAGAAATAAAACTTTAAACATTGCTCTAAGTACACACAACATTTTTTGTTAATAAACTTAATAGTTTTCAAGTTACAGAGTTTTAGTTTCCTGCAGGACTTTATGCACACCCTTCCATTCTTTTCGAATCGAATGTGAGTCTTATGAATCGAAAAATCAGCACTTCATACATAGTTTTAGAAGTACATTCCTATAGAAAATTTCAGAAAAGGTGCTCTTGACGATCCCTTACAAAATTGCAAATTTATTTTGCAAGGTTTTGTGGCGAAAAATATTACAAAATAACATTCAAACGTGAATTAACGTCTTGTGATAATTAAAGGTGATTGTTGGACGCAACGGGTGCGGTTCGGAATGTGCATGCCAATTTTCATAAAATTAGAGAAGAAATTAGATATGTCTGCGAGTGTCACCTGAAGTTAGTTTCATTTCAAAGGGACTATATTCTCCCTACATAAAAATATACTCTAATAATAAACATTGAAGTATTCACTTGTTCAATAAAAGGCGCAGCTAACACAGCAAAAATCTCTGGGATCATTAAGTCGATTCCTGCCTGGGACAAACAATTGATCCCCGCACAAGAACTCGCCAAACTTCCCCTAAAAATATAGGGATGGTTTAAGATGTAAAAACACAAAAACACAAAAACACAATAGGCACCAATGGAGTTGCTCAACTCCTAAAAAAAATGTTTAAGAAAATAAAGATTAAAAGATACAACAAAGATTCTCCACCTACATCTGTGTATTTAGTCAAATCGTGGCTAGCAGAAATAGAAAAATGGAGAAGAATAAATCGGCCTGAAATGACCTGCCACTTAGGGGAAACACTAAAATAAAAATTGACAAAAAAATAGCATATTTATCACTTGCTATACTTAACGAAAAATAACAGAAACACAATGTAACCAAATTGATTTTTTAAAACATCATGGTTAAGGATATTTCCAAAAGTTTTACGCACGATAAACACGAAAAATTAAAACTTTTTTTTTTAATGATATTTTCTTTTAAAATAATAATAATAAAAATGCTGGGGCATAGGAAAGAAATCTACAAATAGCAGAAACAAGCATTCAATTCGTAAAGAGATGAAAGAACCAAATAACAAAGATACAAATACAGTAATAATGAAAAAAAAAAACTTTCATCTATTAATATCGATATAATATTTAGCTTGTGAGAAACAGACGGACAAACGTCACGATGCGGAATCCAGAATATCGTGCCTAGAAACAGCAGGGCTTAAAAAAGGATTTATTGGGGTCCAGAGTTATTCATGAAGCGCAAAGTCGTTGTAGCTAGAGAAACTACACAAGTGGTTTCCACTGAACGTACCTACTACACATATCAGCCCAAATATAACAATCTTCCCACACACAAGTGAAAGGAAGTGCTGATTGAATTCAAAGGATGTGGTCTTCGATTCACCAATGATCAGACTATAAGAAGTACGTTGAGTCAATGAACATGAACATGTTGGTTTGGCAAACGAAACTGTAGGCTAGTATCGATACCGACACTAGACTGGTTGTTTCGATTTAACCAGGGAACTATAGATTATTCCTAACTTCAGCTATCATAATTTCTGGAAATAACAATACCATTCTTGTACATCAGTTTTGAATAATAAATGTGATAATTTTGCGTAATATATTGGCTCATAATATGCTTGATCAAATCCCTCAACTATAAGGACCGGTGCTCCTTCAAAAGATTATGATTGGTGACGGGCCTGGGTTAAAATCAGGTCTAATATATCCAGCCGTTTCACGTTACCGTCTCTCTGTTTCTTTTCCGTAATCATGCCTTATCGGTGAAAGCTATGTGCGATATATGCGGCGAGGTAATGCAATTCAGAGTGTTGTAAAACAACACCAACATGATATGAAAATAAGAGAACAAAGTATAGACCATCGAAGATACACACATGCTTCACTTCGACGTTATAAGGTTCCGAAAGTTTGGGAAAATGAACTCTTAAAGCTTGATAATTCTAATACCACTAACAAGGGATACCCGTGAACTCGGACAGGAGAAACCGGATGAAAGTTTCTACAGGAACTAATTGCAGGTCACTGAATCCAGTGGTGATAGTCGTTTCCATGCAAAATCACGCAGTCAAGCAGTAACGGCGCCAGCTCATGGATGATAGGCCAATGTGTTAGAGAAGAGCTGAGAAGAAACGGGAAAATTGAAATGCTGAATGTAGCAAATATGATTAACGATTGAGTCTACAATATGTAGAAGCACGTGTGAATGCCGTATGTGAATCACAGTGTTGCCAACTCAGTGAAAAGACTGTGTGAAAATGGGAATGGAAGAAAGTGTCAAAAGAATGCGAAGTAGTGGAATACATAAAGAATCTGACACAGTAGTCGGGAATGAGGTTTTGTCATGTTATTAAACAGTGTTGCTAACTGCATAAAGGATAAAAGAGGTAATAAATGTACGTTAGAAGCAAAAACAAAGACCTGCAATCAGACAAGATAAGCGGGAGTGAATCAGCAGGCACAGAACAATAGTGGTGTTACACATTGGCATGCAATACGATGCATCTGGTGACAGGTGCCATCGTTATGTACGGGCATGAAGAGTAACAGAGCAGTACCAAGACAAGAAATCATTATTATCAAGACCAAAAGAAACATGGAACCGGCGAGGCGACGGTGATACCAGTAAAATGATACAATATGGAAGAACTTGAAAATACATTAGGCTGCTACACTGACCAGAAAGTGTGCGCGAACCATTTAATTCTCAAAGTGCAGATATGGGTTGGCAAGGAAGTGGTCAAAGCACAGAGACAGTATACAAATGTACATTTGACCATCGCTATGGTAACAATCCTATGTCAAATGCGACACTAATGACATTATCAAATGACAATATGACTGAACCGATGTCGTACCCGGCCTTCTGCCAAGCATACTGCAACATAGACTTGTAGATCGGTGCGGAAAGTTGATTGTAGATCACAGAGTGCAGCTTGATAATGAAATAACGATCGTGTAAATTCACATTTTGACACTTTCTTCCATTACCATTTTCACACATTCTTTTCACTGAGTTGGCAACACTGTGATTCACATACGGCATTCACACGTGCTTCTACATATTGTAGACTCAATCGTTAATCATATTTGCTACATTCAGCATTTCAATTTTCCCGTTTCTTCTCAGCTCTTCTCTAACACATTGGCCTATCATCCATGAGCTGGCGCCGTTACTGCTTGACTGCGTGATTTTGCATGGAAACGACTATCACCACTGGATTCAGCGACCTGCAATTAGTTCCTGTAGAAACTTTCATCCGGTTTCTCTTGTCCGAATTCGGGGTGTCCCTTGTAAGAGTAGAATTGTGAGGCTGCATGGCACCCTCAAAGACTTGAGACCTGCTCTTTAGAAAATTGCATATTCCAAAATTATGCAATGGATACGGAAGGGATGGCCCAAAGGAAGAAGGGGATTCCCAGACACTCTCTGGAGTAAATATGGATAGAAATAAGCGTGAATACTTTCCGTTTGAGTACAGATGATACGTAATCACTGACATCTCTTTTACTATTAAAAATTACAGCAAATTCGCTTAAATTTTTGGTCAGTTGTTACATCATTACTAGAGGTGCATTATCCCAAAAGCCCCGCCCCTTGCCCCCCATCCCACCCCCGAACTACAAAAGTACAGACTTTCAGAAATTGTATTATATCTCCGTAACTAATAGACATAACGGCATGATTATTTTTTTGTTATAATCCTTACATGACGGGCTACAAAAATGTTTATTATGTGTGGTGCACTTTCTCTAGTAGTTTTGCCATAATTTAGATCAAAAGCGCAAAATTACGATATTTCGCTTTCAGTATTTACACTTTTTACGGTGTAACTTGTTTTAAACTCTCAATATCAAAAATGTTTTTTAAAAAAATTGTTTCCTGTTTCATAAGCTTTAAAATGATGTATATATAAATATGGTTGAACAATTACTGTGTTAGCTAGAGAAGTAGTAATGACGCGCAACAGTGCGCGAACAAGGCTTTGCCTTCGCCCTATCACCCTTTCCACATTAGGCAATTGTGAGCTGTCGACAATGATAACAATTTGTCTTTGCTGTGTAGTGGCAACTGGCAAGTAAAATAGGTGATGAATTCGTAACGTGTTTTGACGGCCTTTTCATTTGATACATCACGTACCCAGATAACATGCCAGCTTGCAACAAAGTTCTCAGTCACTTGCCTCGAGCTTATTAAGCTTGATATTGTGTTGAACTTAAGAAACCATTATTATCATTTGATGCGTTTGTGTTCTATTGAAGTAGCTCCCTGATCGTAGATACAAATCAGAGGTAGGATATTAATAAAGGAAGAAATTAATGTGATTTGCATAAAAAATATCTTTGTCCGGTAAAAAGGCCGTTAGTTGATTAAAGTCTAAAGGAGAGTTGAGAGTAATAAGGTTATAAGGTGCAGAGTCGTAAACGCTTCATGTTTAGAGTCGATCGGAAGACTGAAGTTGATATTACGTTAAAGTGTTTGAAAGTTTGATTTTACTATTAATTAATTTTCTACTTTCATCTAAGGCCACCTTGGACATCGCCTTGAAGCGAGGTTAGGGGCTGGACAAGGACGAATGCAGAAAAACGGCGTCTGGGTGGAATAACAGTAAAACCATTTGATTACTCTCCTCAAAATTGGTACGTCCGGAGAAAAACTTTTAAAGAAAGTAAAGTGACAAAATAAACCCCGTTAACTTTAAATTTATTTTATATTTTCGTTGCGGTTTCACTGTCGTCTCAGCACTGAAGTTCCATCACGTGCCAGGCCTATTTCGACATAATCTTATCTTCGCGAACTCCCACCCTTTTACTAGACGTGTCTGCGATTGATTACTTGCGATCTGATGGACTAAGTTTAAATAGTGCTAGGAACTTGAAATCGGACATGTGATTCCATGGTCTAGTGACTACAGCATCGGATTGATGTGCCAATGGCCCTTGGTTCGATTCCTATCCAGAAAAAAACTTTTTATTTTTGTAAGAAGTACAATTTATTTTCCTTTCTTGTCCTGCCAAGGATACTTCAACCTTGATTTTTGTAAACTAGAGTGTTTGATGTAACATTGTTTAAACCTTTTGGCTTAAATATCTAAACCTGCGTCAAATCATCATCCCACTTGTCAAACTAAACTTGATTAACTTTTGGGTCAGGTCGAAATTGTTATGTGGGTAGTGAAACGAAAGCAGGTACTGTGAATTTTAAGCTATTTCTTTGTTCACGAAAAGCAAATAAAACCTCAGACAATTTATTACAATAAGGTTAGTCATATTTCTATTAGTTGGTAATTTAAATTTTTATTATAACTTACCTTTGATGATGATGTATTGTCAATTGAATGTGTTGTCAATTGAATATTTATTATTTTCTAACAGAGCGTGGTAATCGATTACCGTTGTAATGAAATTGTCAGGATCCTGTGAAAAATTATGTAGAGGAATGAATGCATTGAACTTAACAAATTACTTATTTATTGGAAACACAATAAAAGAAGAATGGTTGATTTTTATTTATTATGTGCTCTTAGTGGGATATAACTTGAAAAGAGAAACTGTAATAGTGAAAAGAGAATTACATACATTATTGGGGTTGTGTGAAATGAAATGATGGACTACATGAAAAGTTGGAAGGAGAAAGAACTATTCGGGTTCACAGTTCATCCTTTCTCCTACCCTATTCCGGTCGGAGCCATAGATACCTAAAGGCCATAATTCAATCCAATCGATTCAACATAGGTATCAGATGTGATAATGATGACTAGTTGAGTTTTCTACTTTGATCTGCTGTCAAACACAATGGCGTGAAAATAGTACTAGGATGCAAATTTGTAAATTGTACCGGTAATTTGTAAATTGTAAGTACATCGATTCACTCTTTCCATACTTACTAATAAGATTGTTCATGAAGCAATTCCATCCAGATTGCTTGTTTAATCCAGCAAGCTGCATCCAATTCAAGGGGTAAATATTTATATAGTGAGTTGCCTCTTGAGAGTACCTACAGTTTTTGAGTTCATTAAAATCCTCAAGCACGTTATTAAGGCCACTTTCTTTGGGTACTAACACAGACGAATGCCTTCAAGATTGAAAGAACCACTCTGAATTCGTTGAACCTTTACCTGAGTGTTAATACTGGTACCTGGTGCAACACATTGGATCCCTTCCCTAGCATGGAACGTATTTAAATTATGCAGCGGGAGGATATTTACATCTGTGTTGTCAAACACATGCTGATGAAACCTTCCACTGTTAATATTTGATAGTACTGCATTGATGAGAGAAGTCATGTAAACATAAATTTCATGGTATGATGCGCAGACTCCAATGGACGGTAATAGATTGAATAGATATTTTGATCCATATAATCGGTGAAGGGTTAATACTAGACTTGTTTGCATGGGTGACAGGAATAATCTTGGTCTTACAGTTGCCATTATAACATTATTTATCACAATGCACTTCGTGTTAACTTTCTGTGCTTCAGAATCATTCTTCTTTGTCGTTACACTCTCCATAAAGATCTAAAATGAGGTTTTACCCGTCAGACTTGCTATCAACGAAATATGGATGTCTTCAGTCATAAGCCATCCTTTGTATGTCTTCTCGTATGATGTCGGCTGCATCTAATAATATCCTTAACCGTCCAGTAGCAGGATCAGTTTTACTGTCGTTATATCACTGATACATAATTTTATGAGTTGTGTCCGATAAGCAGAGTACATTTATCCTTCCAGAAACATTTGAAACAATTATCCGATCCTTAAAATATTGTTAAAGATGTTTGTCTGTATATGACGGCCATCCTCTTGACAAGATATGCGTTTCGTATCATCTTTTAATTCATTCAGAGTGTACTGGCATTCGTCACTGTTTCATATGTACTCACATAACATACAAAAATAATTCCCCTGTTTCTATTTGGGTCGAGCCACGAGTTCTTCAATTGGTTTAGTTCTAAAAAAAATCTTTAGAACCGTTTCCATGGCACTTTACTTCTGGTACCACAATATTATTCACAATAAGGAGCCTAGCCCTAACCCTTTCTCCTACTCATCATTTCGTAAGTCACATTTCTTGATAAGATATTCCCTCATTTCTAAAGTCATAACCATATGAAAAATTTCGTGCTCTGATGCAGTTTTAATACTGAATTATTTTCAACAAATGAAGCAATTTCCTTTAAATCGAACGTTGCTTCTGAGGTAATAAAAAAAGTTCAAGATGTTGAAAGATGAGATGGGTTATCGGTCTACATTGATTTATATATAGTTCTGCTAGTATGTCGTATATAGTTCTACATGCACGCGCTGTAAACCCGAATAGTATTTTCTCCTTCCAACTTTTCATGCAGTCCAGTCCATCGTTTCATTTCACACTAACCTCAATTGTGTCCGTAATTCTCTTTTCACTTACAGTTTCTCTTTCAAGTTATATCCTACTAAGACCATACAATAAATCAATATCAACCATTCTTCTTTTATTGTGTTTCTAATAAATAAGAGAAGTTTAATGCATTCATTCCGCTACGTAAATTTTCACAAGATCCTTTACAACGGATTTACGCTCTGTTAGAAAATAATAAATATTACCTACAGCATTCAACTGACAATACTACATCATCGGAGGAAAGATATAATAAATATTAAAATTACTAACTAAATTTAATTTCAACTAATAGAAATATGACTAACCTTATCGTAGTAAATTCTATGAGGTTCTATTTTCTCTTGCTGAGCACAGAAAGTAACTTACAATCTAAGTTTCTTCTTCTTTTTTCACTACCCACATGGCACTTTTGGCGTGACTCAACCTTGTTGCAAGCTGGCATGCTATCTGGGTAAAAAGGCCGTCAAAATACGTTACGAGTTCATCAAATATTTAACTTGCCACCACACACCAAAGACAAATTGTTATCATTGTCGACAGCTCACAACTGCTTAATATGGACAGGGTGATAGGGCGAAGGCAAAGCATTGTTCGTGCGCTGTTGCGCGTCATTACTACCTCTCTAGCTGACACGGTAATTGTTCAACCATATTGATATATACATAATTTTAAAGCTTATGAAACAGGCAACAAAATTTTATTTTAAACATTTTTGATATTGTGAATTTAAAACAAGTTACACCGTAAAAAGTGTAAATATTGAAAGCAAAATATCGTTATTTTGCGCTTTTGATCTAAATTAGGCAAAACTACTAGAGATAGCGCAGCACACATGATAAACATTTTTGTAGCCCGTCATGTAGGAATTATAACAAAAAATAATCATGCCGTTATGTCTATTAGTTACGGAGATATAATACAATTTCTGAAAGTTTGTAAATTTGAAGTTCGGGGGGATTGGAGGGAGCAAAGGGGATGGGTGGGGACTTTTGGGAAACTTAACCTCTAGTAATGATCTAACAACTGGCCAAAATTCAGCTTTCTCGTAATTATTCCCGACATCAAACCTTTATTTCTGGGCTAAATGTTACGCTGGACAGACCGACACAGCATCACATACACACATGCGAGCTTCTTGCACTCTACTGCCAACACTGCGTGCTGGTTTGCTCTCAAAGCAAAGGTTATGAACCATCGCACGACTATGTATTTTTTCTCTTCTATCTTTTACGTATGGGAATAAACTACGAAATAGAGGCCTAGAAATAGAAAAAACTGGCTATTGACACGTACAATTTTCCATTTTAAAACTTGGGAACAAGGAAAGAAAGGGACGACTGAAGTGGATTCATTCGATTGTTTATGAATATTGTTGTGCGGTATTGCACTTGTATATAGTACAGGATTGGTAATTCAAATTCAATTGAATACATTCGTTTCGATCGTCTCTTCCTTATATCTTCTCTTGAAACTCGTATGGATTGTGCCACTACTCTTGTATGGCGCTTCCAGTTGTTGACTGACCAGACAAAGTGACTGGAAAATTATTATCGTAGTTTTTGAAACGAGGGATTTCGGATTTTTTTTTAAAAGACATTTCTTCACTAGAATTTATGGTAACTTTCCTTATATTTTGCTTTCTTTCTATTTGCGAAAAAAATGCAGGCGTTTGGCGCGAAACACTCTGTCTTATTTTTAAGGAAATAGAAGAGCAGCAGAAAATAACGAAGAAGATAAAAAAAATAGAGAGAATCTTGTTAAAAAAAGGAATAGAAAAATCTGACAGTGTTGAAGTGGATAAGAAGAAAAACTTTTTGAATTCTTTTAAAAGGAGGATTGGCTGTGTGATATGATGGACTGCTGAGGAGACTTTACGCTAAGAACTCTGTCGTCGTCCTCTTCTTCTAGTAGAACTTCATTTTTTCTCTTCTTGCGTCTGTGATAGGTTTGTTGACAGTTGGAAGAAGACGACGAAATGCATGCTCATTGGCTGAAGACGATTTCTACGCTACGATTGGAGTTTGGTTGTAAGAACGTAAAGATTTCTCGATGGAAGAAGTTTTCCAGAAAAGATAAGGGAACGAAGAACTTTTCCCACTAGTCATTTGTCCTTCCAGACTATATCATCGTTTGCTTCTTCTTCTTCTTCTTTCGCTTGGTAGTGAGTTAACTTAATTCTGTGGAATTTGCACAATTCTTTATCAATGCTAAGTTTTCAGACAGTTTGTAACCAAAAGGCATTCTGGGAGAAAATTCGTTGTTCCCATTTCTTCAGGTACTTCTTTTTTATCCCTGGATAGAAAGAAGAATTGATGTAAACACACTAATTTTATGTCATTTTGGTGAGACAAGCTTTTGAAATGTGATGTTTTTCTTTCTTCATTTCCTGTCCTTACATGTTATAATAAATGCAAATGACGAAAAGTAGATATAGCTTTGTCGCGACAGGAAGACTAATCGTTTAATTTGTTTGTCAATCATATAGAAAGTCATTGAAAAAACAATAAAACAAGTGAACGTAGACAGGAATACAAGCAACCATTCTTTTCAGAATTAAATGTAATTCATAATAATTTCCCCCTATATTATCCTGATAGTTCCCTCTCTGACGTCGCCGCAGACCTCCCTCTCATTTATCTGGCTATCACAATAATGCAATTGACAAGAATTGCTTTAGCAGGGCTTCCACTGTCTCCATCAATGCCCAGAGTAGCCCCTGGGCGACAAGATAACTTACTGTACCTTTGTATTACTAACATATATTCTTGAGTCGTGATGTGTAAATGCATTTCATCACAAAGGCTCATCAACATCATCATGATAAATATATTCACGATCATTTCACCCACAACCCTTATACTAATCAGAACTGAAACCGAGTCACTAGTGGTCCGATTTTTGTTCTTGAATTAATCGGTATTGTCATTTGTTAAATTCCTTGAGAAGTGATCTATGTCTAAATATATTTATTATGTCACATTATAGGCCTATATAGTCAACATTATTAACAAAAAACCAAAACACTTATATTGAAATTATTTATTGTGTGTGCTGAAAATATAATTTTCGTCACAGAATACACGCACTCCTCACAACACGTGACCTTAACCTGAAAATTTGTAACTTCCTGAGAAAGAATAAAGATTTTACAAAGAAAAAGTAATTTTGGCAAAACTTTTCCTTCTTGGGACCGAAGAGGTTAAATTATATTAATTTAATGCTTGTATCCAGTATATCAAACGGAAAATTCTTACAGAATGGTCTTTCCAAGGAGATGGACTATTTGCACACATCGGGCGTTTTTTTTTTTTTTTTTTGTTCTTTGCAGGGATATAAGACTGTCTCTATATGTTATTACTAGTATAAGGAACTTTTGCAAGTCGTATTTTACGTGGTTTTGGGGTAACACTACCGGTTCCAATCACCCCTGAAAGAAACACTGTTCAAACGACAACAGTATGTAATAAGGAAAAAAAAATAAAACTCTGCTTTGCTCTTGGACCACCGGGTGTCGATTATAAACCCGTTAACCTGGACCAATCCAATTATAGCAAACAATCTTTGTGAAATGGGGACGTAATCCTCTAAAGACGGCTAACTTCTGACGGAAACAAATTTCTCGTCATAGCGCCTAATAAAGCTGACATCAATATTTAGTAAAACCTGGAGAAAATCTAGTAATAATAATAAAAACATTTCAAAGATATACTTTTCTTAAACAATTCATACTAAAAAGTAAAAATTAATTTTGTTTATATATGACTAAAAAGAAAAGCATGGGGCGCGCCAATTCAAGAATTTATAAAGTGACTGCATATAAGAACGCGCCCCATGCTTTTCTTTTTATTCATGCATAAACATTTTTCGTTTTTACTTTTTAGTACGAATTATTAAGAGAAACATGTTTTTAAAAAGATTTAAAAAAAACTTCATTCGAGTTATTTCAATGCTCGGATACATTTTCTGAAGCTAAATCTTTTGTGGACCAAATCCTAAAGTGTTCTGAAACCAGTGAAACCCAGGCTAGTTTTTATTTTAGGATAAGGAGATCCATATTAAAAGGAAATATTAAAATATGCTTTTAAAATATTTAAATATATAGAAATATATGAGAGTAACAATGGAATATTGCATTGTCACCCGACTTACGTCGCTATGGAAAATTTTATCATTCTATGACGTCCGGAAATGAGTTAAATAAACGTTCCAAAATTTGAAGACACCACGAAACATTGTGAACTAAAGATTTTTTTTTAGATTTTTTTCAGTCGCATCCTCTTCCACTCTGCGGTGTCGAGGTGTTACAGAGAGCTCTCCAAGATTTCCTATCTGCCGTCATTTTCTTGGCTTGGTTCCATTCCAAGCTTCGTGTTTCCAGTATCTCTTTAACGCTCATGTTTCAGGTTTTCCTTGGTATTTCTTTTAGTCTTCGTCCTTGGGGGCGTACTTCCCATACTTGTTTTGGTAGTCTTGTTTCTTCCATTCTATTTAGATATCCAAACCACCTAATTTGGTTACGTTCCACTGTAATGGTTGAATGTTCAATGATTGTCTAATGGTTTGATTTCTTATTCTATCCTTCCTGGTTTTCCCAGTTATTCTTCTTAAATAGCACATTTCCATGGTTTGTATGGCTTGTAGATGTCTTCCAGTTAGGGACCAGTTTTCGCTGCTGTACGTGAGTGTTGGTATATAGATTGTTCTGTATATAGTCAGCTTTGTCCTTATGTGGATATTCCTTTTTTTCAATGAATCCTATGTTTATAATTTGGTAGAGTTTCCCTGTTTCCACGGTTCTATCTTTTATTTCTTCTTCTTCTCTTCTCTGGTTGTTTACGTTAACTCCTAGACATTTAAAGTTTTCCACTTGTTCTAATGTTTCGTTATCCAACTTGATGTTATGTTTCGTGTTTTTCTTGCTGATTACCATGGTTTTAGTTTTCTCCTTGCTTATCACGTGATACCATATTCTTCTTCTTTAGTTCTGCATTTAGTATATTTAAGTTATGTTGTAAGTCTGCCTCTGATTTAGCTATTAGTACGATATCATTTGCATAGAGTAATTCTCTTAGTTTTACCATTTTCATGTTCCAGTATCCTACGTGAAACGGTTTCATTTTGCCGTAACATTCTTTGAGTACTTCATCTATGAGAATTATAAACAGATACAGGGATAAAATATCTCCTTTCACTCCAGCTCTGATTTCAGATTCTTTCTGTTGATGGTTGTCGGTCCTTACATAGCTTCGACAAGGTTTATACCCACTTTGTATAGCTTTTACAAGTCTTTTGTTTATATTTCTTATTTCTAGCACATTCCTCATCTCTTTCCACGGGACCCTATCGAATGCCTTCTGTAGATCCACAAAGCACAGGTGTGCCGTTTTATTGTATTCTATAGTTTTCCTGGTGATTTGTTTGAGGGTGAAGATATGGTTTTGGAGGCTTCTCATTGGTCTAATCCCGCTTGCGCTTCTTCTAGTTGTTGTTCTACTATTTTCCGTAGGCTACTCTCCAGGATTCTTGAGTAGACTTTCCCTGGTACGCTGAGTAGTAATATGCTTAGGTGATTTTTGCATTCTCTATTGTCTCCTTTCTTAAAAATTGGTATTGTTACTTATATCTCCCATTCTTTAGGTACTGCTTTCTGTTTCCATATTTCGTTCAGTAAGTTTAAAAACAGTTTTTCTCCAGCTTTCCCCATGTATTTAAGCATATCAGGTGTTACTACGACATGTCCGCTGGCCTTACCAAGTTTTTTTTATTCTTCTTGATCTAGTTCTTCCATTTCTATGCTGTTTGTTTCATTAGTTTCGTTTGATTCGTCTAGGTTTTCCTCTGTCTAGGTCTTTCATTTGCGGGTCTGTTTGCAATAGGACTTCGAAGTATTCTTTCCACCGTTGCATTATCTCTTTGGGTTCGTTCTGAGTTTACCATCTTTTCCTTTTATAAATTTTAGTGGGCATCCTTTTCCTTTCTCATCGTTTTTAATACCTTATAAAACAATTTTTTTTCTGTACTGTTTTCTTCCATACTCTCCTCAAATTTTCCCCATGCCTTTTTCTTAGCCTCTAACACCGTGATTTTAACTTTGTCTCTGTTTTCTATACTCTTCGAAGTCTCCAGATCTTTCTTTGTCAGGTACTGTTTCCATAGCTCTTTCTCCTTCTTAACTTCCTTTTTCACTTCTTCTGTCCACCATGGAGTTCTTTCCTTATTGCTGCCTAGTTTCATTGTTCCGCAGGTTTCCTCTCCTGCTTGTAATAGGATGTTTTTTTAATTCAATCCATAGCGAATCTATGTTTCTTTCTTCTTTTCTCTGTATTCGTCTACTTTCTTCGATCTTTGTTGCAATTAAATGTTGATATTCCTCTCTTGTCTTTGTGTCTTTTAATTTATATATTTTTATTCGTTTTCTATTTTCTTCCTTTTGTATTTGTTTCTTTTCTTCTGCATATCTGTGTTTCGTTGAATTACCCTTTCCATAATTAATAGTTTATGGTCGCTTCCTATCTCTGGGACTCTCTTAACTCGGGCGTCTCTTCTTTTCTTTATTGCCTGTCTTTCTATTATGAAGTAGTCTATCATGGAGTTTTCGTTGCGTGTTGGTTCTTCTCTTGTGTATTTATGGATGTCCTTGTGTAAGTATTTCGTCTTCGCCACTACCATATCGTTTGTTAAGTAGACTAAAATTCTGTTGTCATTATCATTTAAGGTGTCTTCTCCATGTGGTCCTGCCTGACCTGTCTCCATTCGTTTACGTTGTTTCCCACTGTACCATTCAAGTCTCCTAATATTACGACTCCTTGTTTTACGTTATCTTTGATCTTTTGGAGCGTCTCGAAGTACTTCTCTTTGTTTTCTACCGTGTGGTCGTCGTTTGGGCCGTATACTATTATTAATGTTAGCTCGCAATCTTCCTCTCTGATGTTGGCTGTCATTATTCTTTCGTTTATGAATTCCCATCCTATTAGGTTGTCTTTATTCTCCTTGTGGATCATTAGTGCTAATTCTTAATATCCAAATTCAATTCTGCTGGCCTGTAGTATCCACATTGCACACTTCAACTAAACTGCCTCCTGGTGGACACAAGCGCAACTATGGCTCTGTGATAGATAGGGGGAAAACTTTATCAGATTCTTCTTCTTTCTCTCCGTCTTTTCCCACCTACGTGGGGTCGATGTTTCTGCTGAGTCTTCTCCACAAAGCTCTGTCCTGAACTTTCCCTGACAAACCTTTCTCCTCGAGATCATTCGTAACAACATCCATCCATTTTCTCCTTGGCCTCCTTCTACCTCTCTTGCCCTCCATTGCCATCGCTCTTCTGATTACACAGTCATTTGTTTTCCTCATTACATGCCCATATCACTGCAGTCTTCTTACTTGTATCTTCTTCGATATCTCTACAACTTTGGTTGTACAGCTATGGACATAAAGATAGTCGCATGTCTTTAGAGATTATTTCCCAAATTCCCAGCTATTTCCCT
>JAGDQP010034904.1:0-19857 GCA_022664845.1 Lepisma saccharinum | reverse complement strand
GTGTGAAACTTTGGATTTGGCAAAAGAAACAAGAGAGGAGAGAAGTTACTGGAATTCTCAGAAGCCAACAGACTGTTCATTTCCAAAACATTTTTCAAGAATCATCTCCAGAGGAGGTGGACATGGAAAGGCCCAAATGGGTCTAAGAACGAAATAGACTACGTTCTATCGAATACCAGGAAAATTCTGCAAGACGTATCCGTTCTGAACACTTTCAAACTCTCGAGCGATCATAGGATGGTAAGATGCTAGCTGAAACTAAATACTAAACTTGAGAGGAAAAGCCTTAGGTTTAGATCTGAAAAATCTAGGGAAACACAGACAGACATTCGAGAGAGAACTAAGCAACATATTCAGCACCTTGGAAGAGTTAGAAGATAAAAAGAACATCAATAATAGAAATAAAATACTGACTGAGATAATAAGAAAGACAACCACGGAAATAGCAGGCATCAAAAAGAGAACAAAATCTTAGAAGAAACTAAAGAAGGGAAATGAAAGAAGAGGAAAATTTCATAAAAAGGATTGAACACATAGAACTAAATAAAACCGTAAGAAAGAAAATAAGAGAGGATGTTCGAAGATACAACAAGCATCTTGTTAGAAATACAATCGATGAAAACAAGAACCCGAAGAAAACCAAACAGCAGCTCATGATAGAGAAAAAGCAAATAAATGCAGTTAAGAGACCATAACGCGAAATAAGGAGGAAATTATAAAAAAATGTTTGAAAATTTCTACAGAGAATTGAACTACTCCGAAGAAGAAGTAGAAAATAAAGATTCAGAAGAAAATGATGTATATGTCCCACAGATTATGAAAAAACAAGGGGAGAAAATATTTCGAGGGATGAAGAACGGAAAATCGCCAGGGGAAGATGGACTCACAGCAAAGATGTTTAAATGAGAAGGTGAAAAGATGAAAGAGGAACTTGCCAAATTATTCTCAATGTGCCTGAGGAAGAGAGAAATACCGACAAGTTGGAATCATGATGTTATAATTTTGTTCCAATCATGATGTTATACAAGAAAAGGGACAAAGAACGCGTCGAAAACTACAGACCAATTAGTTTACTGTCAGTTATATACAAAATGTTCACCAAAGTTATTTTGAATCGCAGTGAATGAGACTTAGATTTTAACCAGGGAAGGGAACAAGCAAGATTTCGTCGTGGATTTAGCACAATGGACCACATACAAACATTGAATGAAGTTATGGAAAGGACTAATGAATATGAACGTCCAATATGTTTGGGATTCATAGATTTTGAAAAAGCTTTCGATTCGGTCTCCTTGTCAGCAGTACTTAAATCACTATAACATCAAGGCATCGACAGAGCATACATCAAGTTACTGCGAAACATTTACTCGACTGCCACTTCTGTCATTAGGCTGCATCAAGACAGTGAAAAATTTAAAGTTGGAAAAGGGGTAAGGCAAGGAGATTCAATTTCTCCAAAACTGTTTTGTGCGGTCCTGGAGAGAGAGTTCCAAAATTTAAACTGGGATGAAGTTGGAATTAAAATTAATGGCGAATATCTTCATCACCTACTGTTCGCTGATGATATAGTCCTGTTTGCTTCAAGTGCAGAAGAACTACAAACCAGAATGGAAGAGCTGTATAATGAGTTCGAAAATAGGGCTTAAAATGAACTTAAGTAAAACAAAAGTAATGTACAACCAACATGCTGCAAAGAAGGAAGTGAAGATTAGTGGATAGACTAAAGGCATAGTTGATGAGTATGTTTACCTAGGCCAGCTCAAAAAATCGAATGCCTAATTGACTGATGAAATAAATAGAAAATGTAAAATGGCGTGGAGTTCGTTTGAAAGACTACACTTTATTTTCAAAGGCAAACTACCAATGTGTCTCAAGGTTAAAGTTTATGATCAATGTGTCTTACTTGTAATGATGTACGGCTGTGAAACTTGGACATTGAATGCGCAAACGACTCAAAGATTAAGGGTCAAACAAAGGGCAATGGGAATATGCATGCTAGAAATAACTAGGAGATAAGGAAGCCAAAGGAATGGATTCGCGCACAAATAAAGGTAGAGGATGTAATCAAGACCGCGTAGAAGATGAAGTGGGGATTGGCCGGTTACATAATTAGGCGAGCAGATGGAAGATGGACGACAAGTATAACACATTGGATTCCTAGAGAAAAGAAACGACCAAATGCAAAATGGGTAGATGAAATCAAGCGTTTTTTAGGAGCTACATGGATGACGATAGCAGCAGATCGAATATATGTGGCAAGAAAAGGGCCTTCATCCAGCAGTGGATAGAAAATGGGCGAATAATAATAATGATATGGGTTGCTAGTAATTTATCTTGCATTATTTAATTTTACCATAAAGTTTGGGAATGTAGATCATAGAAGAGAAACTCGCTAAGTACAAAACATAAAATTTACTAAATTTACTGGAATAGAAACCTCATTTAGAACTATAGATCACAAGGTAAATTCATAATGACAATATATACTAAATCCAATCCACTTAGCACACGTAGTATGTTGCGTTCAAACTCCAGATCTTGTTTAAGTCGTCTTCCTAAGCTATGATTTAACGGGGATCCAACCAGGAGTCGTGCACTTCCAGATAAGACACAATTCCATCTTGAAGATTGACCAACAGAAATAACGAATAGTGATAGTCTGTGCAAGAATGTCTTATCGAATCAAGGCAAACTGAATATCACTCTGACTCAATGTCCCTCTATATTTTCTTTCCGTCCTCTTCCAAAACCACAGTTTTAAAACTGCACGTTGTTTACAGCTTTGTTGATGGGTCAGTGCTTTCATAATTAGGTAATGATTACAAAATGCTACGAACTGCTGGCGTAAGTGACAATTGAGTAGCTGCTAGATTTTCAAATCTGTTTGTTTGTATTGAGAGAGTAATAATTCTTATTTGCATGGATCTGTTATTATGAAATACGCTAGAATGGCGAAAAGTGGTACAATAACATGTTTGTTGATGACGAAGCTTGTATGCAAAGTGGCTTTTCATAATTAAATAATGCAACGTAAATTACTACCCATATTGTTATTATACCCTCTCTTCTACGCCTTTATCTACAAGATAAAGTCGAACATTTGAATGAGAGTTTTCAACCCAATAATCCATAATCCTAAAAGAGGGAGAGAATATTTACAAATTATAAATTACAAATTAAATAATGCAACATAAATTACTAACTACCCATATTATCATTAGGTCCGGGTTTCTAGTCTCTCCAGGGGAATGAATGTGGATTTTAATTAGAACGTGATGGATAATCGTGACGGGCCGAAGTCAACAGTTACTAGACTAGACCATATAAAAATAAAGTTTACCATATTATCAGTAATATACAGGGTGTAACTTAATTAATGTAACAAACGTCGGTAGGTGATTCCTGACATCGAGATAAGCAAAAAAGGTCCTATGAACATATAGCATATTAGACATATTGTCAGAGGTAGCGAGGGCCGAAAGCGTGGGAACAGTAAGTTCGAAGCGGTAAATATCGAAGTGCAGAGGGACGCAAACGTACATTCCTCGGGCAGATCACAGGAGCTATTCAAAGTGTCCGTCATGGACAGCAATGCATGCATGACAACGCCGGATCATGGATTGACGAACCTCTTCAAAGATACCTGGGTCATAGCGAACAGTTGCGTAGACGTTATGGATACGCTGTTTCAAGTCGTTGACAGGAGTAGCATACACAAAACTTTTAATGTGTCCCCACAGATAAATATCCAGTGGATTCAGGTCCGAAGACCGGACAGGCCAATGCACTGGACCGCCACGCCCGATTCAACGTCTTGAAAAGTTGTTGTTCAACCACCAGCGGACATTCCCACTGAAGTGCGCGAGAGCCCCATCATGCATGTACCACATGTTACCGCGAATTGCTAGGGGGAAATTTTCCAGTAATTCGGGTAGCGTATCCTGCAGGAAGGTCAATTACTGTGCTCCATTCAGTCTTCGGGGTAGCATATATGGGCCGATCAGTTGATTATGGACAATACCACACCATATATTGAGTCAAAATTAGTGTTGATGATGAGTGACAACCGTACCATCGGCATGTGCATCTGTCCACGTGTATGTATTATGCATGTTGACGATACCATCCCTTTTAAACGTGGTCTAGTCAGTGAACAGTACTGATGCCAGAAAAACATGATGGTAGTGGTCTGTTGAATGAACCACTGGCAGAATGCTTCACGTGGTTGGAAATTCGCTTCTGTCAGTCCTTGTACCATTTGTAGGTGGTATGGGCACAAAATATTTACATGTAACGCACGCCACACAGTCATGTGACTAACATGCATTTCACGGCTAAGTTCCCACGTACTCGTACGTGGCTCATTGTCCACAGCTTCTAACACACGTTCGTCCAAACAAGTGTTCGTACACGACGGGGTCGACCAGCATCCTCATGGGCAGGTAGTACGCTCCCTGCTTCATACACGCGCAGATATTTTGCTGCAAACATCCTGTGCGATGGCTGGCGTCTGTTAGCAAAACGCTCCTGATAGAGTCGTCACGCCCATTGCTATCTGCAAGACCGTACATGAATAATATGTTGGCCTGTTCGCGGTTGGAATAACACACTATGTTTTAGTCGAGCACTGCCACTTGTTCTATACAACACTCGCAGCACAATGACCTCACTCCTGTATGAACTGAGCCACTACTGAACACCAGGGCCACGAGTGTGTGAACCGAGTAACTACGTATTGAACACCAGCGCCATCTGCGTGTATGAACCGAGCAACTACTGAACACCAGCGCCACCTCTAGATTTTCATAGCCCGCCATTTCTAAGCTTATTGGTATTCGATATCTACCGCTTCGAACTTAGTGTTCCCACGCTTTCGGCCCTCGCTAACTTTGACAATATACTATATGTTCATAGGACCTTTTTTGCTTATCTCGGTGTCAGGAATCACCTCCCGACGTGTGTTACAATAATTAAGTTACGCCCTGTATATATACGAGGATTGGGACATAAGTCATGGCTACTATTTTGTTATTCTCCAAGATAAAAATGTAACAACATATTTATCGAACGCCGCAAAAAGAATGCCACCTGTAGTAGGTAAAGACGTCACTAGATGCCAGTGTGTGTGTTACGGTTGTCGCACGAAAGGCGCAGATACATAATTGTTGAGACAACCGTAGTGCATGATGAAATTTCTCGGCGTGAACATCGTTCGTATGTGAAAATAGCCATTCTCCGAGAATGTGACAGGACCAGAGAATGTCACAGGGAGCTGTTACATTTACCTCATACCAAAATTAATGGAACAATTGGGTGGACGACAGTTTCCGACTCCAGAAGACATGGTCGTTGCCGTGAAACCTAAGATGTCTCGTCTCCATCCCGTTGGGTGAATGGTATTCGATGCCTGCTACGTTATTGACAGCGTGTTATGGATGCTCTGGGAGATTACTTGAAGGATTTCTTGGGTGATTACCAATGTAACCAAGTAACTAATAAACTCATGTGGCACGAAACTTTGATCTATGACATTTTTACTACTTTCGTACTTACCCCTGGTACTCATGACCTGCACTGTTGATACATTTAACAGTATCGAACATTGCCCCCTTCAATTTGTATATTTCGAAATTCCGTGCTGATGCCCCATTCTCGAGAGAGAAAAAAGTTTGCCATGACTTATGCCCCAACCCAACCCTCGTGTATATACAATACATTTATTAAAGCAATGCAACCGAGTATACTGTTTGAAGTATGAGGACAGAATGCAAAATAAAAGGGAAAATTGAAATCGAATAATTTGGTGGGATATGGAGATCAGTTTCTTGAATAGAGACCACAGGAAAAGAACGCGCTTTGTCCATTTTATTTATTTCACAGGACCGAGCTAAAAAATTTACAATGAGCATTGCCTATGATCCTCCAGAACATATCAGTATCGGTTAATATCAGGCATGTATTTAGGGGGTGGGTTTGGGGAGTCGGACCCCCCAAAAAAACTCAGAATTTAATGGAAAATAGTATAATTTCAGGAGTATCGTATTTACTATACATTTCATGTACAGACACACCTTGGACCCCTCCCAAAACCAGCTTCTGGATACGTGCCTGGTTGATATCAACGAGCTTTGATTTCGATCGATGTTGTAATATCAGTCAATATCGAATCGCAAACACTTTTGTCGATATTGTCGAAATTGATTCCAATCGATATTGATCGTTTTAAGATCTTTTGCTGAGATAATTGGTATTGTCTTAATAAACGAAATTGCGTATATTTTTACAGTAGTCTTTTTAAAAAATGGGAACTTGATTACATCCTGTTTTTATTCTATTACGCGTCTTATATTCTCATCTTCATAGTATATAATTGAACCTTTTACCAGACGTCTTCGCCTGGATCCTTGTGGTTTGTTGTCCATTGTCTTAGCCACTCTTCCAGAGCCATCATTGAAGGACAATACCTCGAATATGCACTTCAGTAACTCTTCGGAACGATACCAGTGTCGATCAGTATCGCGCAGGGACACCTTCAAACAGCAATACTTGTCTAAACGTAATATTTAAATCTGCCAAATTTTTATACTCATTTCCTGGGTGAAGTACAGCACATCTGAAGTTTCCGAAACAACTTTGAATATCGAAATATCGACCACGCTAAAGTCGATCGATGTTTAGTCAGTACGACCGACCATGGTTAATATGCTCTTTGGCCCGATATCATCCCATTTTCTTTGTACAGATTGGGCCTGCACATCAAATAAAGATTTGCTTGTAATAGAGAGACTGTGTATATTCTCTTCTTCTGTGATAATTTGTTACTACGAGCAAATAAATAGTACTCTTTATTTCAAGTAAGCAAAAATGGAGAAAGAACGTTTTTTTCCTGTGTTATTCTACTAAAAGTACAGGTACTTGAAAACAAGCTGTATTAATATCATTTGAAAGATATAATGTGATTCCGTTTCCCTCCTATTAATCTTCTTCCTCAATTGTTTTATGGAAAACATTCTCTACTGAAGCTAGTTGCACGCAGCATTAGAGTGCGTTAAGATAGCCAGTTACATCTTCGTATACGCAGAGGAGCATTAGTTTTGTTTTTCGAATAATACGCAGCCATACTTCCCTGGTTTGGAATCTAACGCTTCGCCACTGACTAATAAATTGAATTAGGTTAAAAGACAAAAAGAACATCAATCCGTAAATGGTAGAACAAAAACCTCAGTAAGTAAGGACGCGTATTAAATTTCATAGAGTGCTTGGAGCTTAAAGAAAATTACCAATATAATACTTGTGAGTATATTACATCAGAAATGTATAGCACGATATATCGTCTAGACCTGGACAATATTCACATGTTTCACGTGGACAACTTTGTAAAGCTAGCGTTTTCAAGCTGTCTTCATGGTTCCCTGGCAATGTAAACACACCATATATGAGAACATTCTTGTCACGATAATGCAAGTATATGTATGTCTGCCGTCTCAATCAGGCGAGCGTATAAAAGAGGGATTTCAAAGTCTTTTATGGAAAATGTCTCGGACAACGGATTGAGGTCTCTATCGAACGTAAGTTTTATCACCTTCTCTTTCCCTATCAAAACTGTAGAGAAAGACGAGAATAAGGGTCAATGTGTCTACTCTGGGTCGTTCCAAAGGGACATTTATCTACAGAAAAGGACGTTAGTTAGGTGTTAATTGAAGCTTAAAAGTAGTGTTACAGGCATTAGTTTCTCAGAAAATCGACTTTCAAATTCTGGTCTAAGCGTCAACTTGGAGTGTGGAATCGTCAAAATCAGATTTTAACTAGTGCATAATTTTGTACATTTTTGTACACCCTTAGTTTCTCAGAAAACTGACTTTGAAACTCTGATCCCTGAATGTTGACGCTGGAGTGTGAGTAGTAGAAATATTGAAGGGATCGGGTGGAGATAATGCCAAGCCACATTTTGTTTAAAAAAATGAGTTTGCCACTTCTGCAGGTAGAAATTATGCCGATTCACAAATTAACCTGTAGTGGTCGTTTATTCCTTCAACAGCTGGACGAAAAACTAACTTGCATTGTATTGGATCTTTGATTTCAGTCGCTTCATGTTGGTGGAAAATAATGCTAAGCAACATTTGGTCACATGATGCAACATGGCCCTACGTAGCAGAGAGCTTCGTTATGAGTTCCAGGAGGATATATCCGACATTAGTTGTTCAGATGAAGATCTCGAGTATATTCCGGACCGAAATTGTGCGTTTTCAAGCACAGAAAATGAAGAAGAGCTAAGCGTGGCTTGGCACTATATTCCCCCGTAAACTATCTGATGTTACATGTTGGTTGCTATTAAGTGCCCTTGAGCCGATATTAAATCGTTCTTGTTTTCTATTCACCTATGTATTTAACACGATGGACATCATTCAACTTTTTGTAAGCTTGTTTCTACAGAAACACAAATTTGTTGTAAGAAAGTATTGAGAAACTGTTTAGTTGCTTGGCATTATGTTGCTACTTTTTTTTTTACATATTATTGACTTGGCATTGTATTGACCTAGAAAAAATGTCAATTTTGAGTTTTAAAATACAGAGAAAGAAAAAGGAAGGACGAAAGCAATAGTTAAGGAATTCTGAAAGTATAATTGCATTATTAATAATAAGGAGTAGCGCCTGAGCCATACAGCCGACGGTACCATCTCGGCATTAGCACAGAGTTATTAAGGAAACTGCTGGAAAACTTCAGTCAAAATAGGGGGCCTCCGAGTTTGATCCTGGGGCCTACTGAATTCTAAGCCAGTGATGTACTGATTGGTTTACGACCGCTTTTAATGGCAAATCATGTTAATGCAGTTTATTTTAAATATACTATACCGCCTGATTCTAACTGTTGGACAACAGTCTGGATCTCGTAGGCTTGGCTCACTCGCTCAGGTTCCTGAAAAATGTCCTTCTTCTTTGTATTCTTACGAGGAGTATGTACAGTTTAATACTAATCTAACCTTCTAAGCTAACTTAACATCGATTATATTAATGAAAAAAAAAAGAGTATCGTGCAGTGTATATCGTAACGAGCCGCGTGCATAACACTCACATACAAACACAGGTGTACTACAAGTGATACTATATAAACAAACATGTGTACAGATAATGAAAGACAAGCAAACATGTAGTACATATATTTACTATGAACACCAAGCAGACGACAACCGAAGATGGCACTAGCATCGACGTAGATGGAACCAGCGTCGCAGGAGGAGGGACCTGAAGGACGACACCCAAAATCATGGCTATAAAAAGCCACACATCATAGCAAGAGCTATCACTCTCGTCCGGGTGGTTAACTCATCTCCTCCTCCAGTTCTCAAAATGGCTTCCGTTTAGAACTAACTTCCTAACTTTATCCGATCTCAAGACGCTTGCACTGGGATCAAACTCCCAAGCCTCGCAGAGTTTGTCAGAGGCGTCTTCCGTCAACCTACTAAGTACATACCCCCGTCCGTCCTCAAGAGGCTTGCACTTGGGACAGAATCCTATCCCTCGCCGAGCTTGTCAGCGGGGTTTTCCTTATAAGCACTTAACCCACTGTAGTGATGCTGACCCTCACACATGACGAGGCAACGCCGGAGAAGAATTAGGTTAGACGAAACAATTACTTTGTAAATAGCTATCATACCGGACGGTCTTCTAAGTAACTTGTAATCTTTATAATTGAACTGGGCTACACTCGTACATTATTCAGCTCTACCTACCCCATCCCGTAATTATAAACGGGTAGCAACAGGGACATTGCGATATTATTTTCCCGGTAAAAATGGTTTGTACATTACTGAAAATAATCAACATACATTGTAAATTCATATTAATTTCGTTTTTTAATCTAAAAATCTATTAAAATGTGGTCCATGTTAGTGTCGAATCTCAGATATACCACTTAAGTTTTGTGTCAATAAAGTGCCAAGCAACATATTTCTTTAGCACCTCCAAAATAAATATAAAAAATATGTAGGCACATAATATAAAGTAGACACACTAGCATTGTTACTGGGTTTAGAACTGATCGGATAACAAACTGCAAACAGCAGTATGGCCTCCGATAACAAAGCGCGATTTGTGGATTCCTCTAAACTTTCAAAATAGGTTTTCTCAAAGGTGTGAATGTGGCTTGGCACTATCTCCACCCGACCCCTTCAATTGTGGTTCTCGCAAAATTTAAACATAGACATGTACTTCCGCTCTTATTTCCTGTCACGTGATACAAGTGAGTGTGGTGTCATACGCTAAGTTTCATCGATGCTGCATGCAATATTAAATCAACTTGGCTATAAAGATAATTAATAATTACATATTTTATCTACAACGCTATAGGCCAAAATGTTATACACTTAGTCTTGTCAAAAAGACCATTTCTATCTACCAGAAGCGGGCTGAATTTCTTAGTTTCTCATTTCAGGAACAACAACGGACTTGCCTCAATGGTTAGGGTAAATTGCGAAAGTAATATCAGTCACATGACCACAATAATGACACAGCAGTTTCCGACAATAACTGAAACCACAACATGTTCATCACCTTTATGTCCAGCTTCAGTGAGAGAGATAAAACAATCAATTATAACCATCAATAAACATGCTTCTAATTGTGACAACGAAATATCAGCAGCCATCTCAGATTTCTGAATAAAGGAGTAGCTACCGGTGTTTGCAAACAATGTCAAAAGCATATATTCAGTCGCCCAATGTGATATTGGACCCAAATCTGTCTTTGAATCCATTGTTGGGCCTCATTTGCTATTTGAAATAGTTGAAAAATCCTCCAAAATGTTAATTGAATTTAAAATCCAACTTCAAGAAAACCCTCTACAAGTTGAAGTGTCCGGATCAGAATTTCATCTTCGTGGTGCAATTGGATTTATTGAACATAGAGTAAAAAACGTCCACAGTGTGGGACACTATCAAGCCTATAGGTCCAACGGGCGGTGGGAACTATATCATGATCTATTACATTCAAAATAAGATTGCACAGGAAACGAAGTTAATAAATATCATCTAATTGTGTACACCAGATAAAATATTAAGAGAACAAAAATAAACCCTATAAATTAATCAAAATAAATAAAGGTTTTGAATGAAACATCACGATCTGTGTCGTATTCTTTCTAAAAAATAAAGTATAACAAGGAAATGTTTTCTCATTTTTCTCTCTGTTACTGAGAAAGACATAGATTAAACTACATACGAGAAGTAACAGAAGTGTATAAAAGTGTGTCACATTAGACGTCTTTAGAAATGTCACGCTAAATAAAAAAAAAGAGGGATGAAAAATACATGTTCAAGAAACATTACTATTTCTTAAAATGAATATTGTATTCAGAACGTTTGTAGTGATCTAAAGTTACTATGTCAATATTTTTGCGAAAACAGGTGAAAAATGCAAATGAAAAGGTAACATTTTTAGGTAGATTTCGAAGAAAAAGCTACCTATTGAGATCGATACGATATGAAAGTATATATATATATTTATATATTAACACGCTAGTGGCCATAATTTTGAAGATATCTGAACCAAATTTGTATATGTTGTTTCTAGGCTTAATAGCTAGGTTAAGTTCGTTAGTGAGCAAAATCAGTCGCCATCTTGGATCCAAAATGGCCGCCGAACCCATTGTTGAATAGAATACACAGCCTAAACCGCTGGGGCTATTGAAATCAAATTTGGCTTCAAGGTACAACATCACTATTTAATTATGAAAATGTTACCTAATGAGTTCAAAGACGCCATCTTGGATCCAAAATGGCGGAAGCAAGAAATCTATTTTCTATATCGTTTGAGCTAGAGATACGAAATTTTGCATAAAGGTGTATTGTCACTAGTCGTTCAAGAAAATATTACGAAATGTTGAAAAAGTCGCCATCTTGGATCCAAAATGGCAGCCAAACCCATTGTTGTATAGAATACACAGCCTAAACGGCTGCAGCTAGAAATATCAAATTTGGTAACACGGTGCACTATCACTTGTATGTTACTAAAATATTACATGATGTATCCAAAGACGATATCTTGGATCCAAAATGGCGGACCGAAAAAAAAACATTTTCCAAACCGTTTGACCTAGAGAAACGAAATTTGGCATGAAGGTGCATTACGACGAATAGTTTAGGGAAATATTACAACATTTGGGAAAAGTCGCCATCTTGGATCCAAAATGACTGCCCAAAATCCCATTTTGAACACCATTTGATCTGGATAAATGAAATTTTACTTGAATATGTACCATCACAAGTAGGTCACGACAATATAAGAAAACTTTAAAAAAGTCGTCAACTTGGATCCAAAATGGCCCCCAAAAAACAATTTCCAAATCATTGAAGGTAGAGAAACTAAATTTTCTTTGAAGGTGTATAATTAAGAGTAGGTTACAATAAAGGAGGCGCATCCTCTCAAAAACACTGAAGTTGGGGGGGAGAACCCCATACGGGGGTCTGGGGGACAACGCTCTCAGCGAAACAAAGCGAGTATATATATATAGTTAAGTGAATATTGTATTAAAGCAAGTACATGTCTTTCATAGAAATAAGAAAACGAAAGTAATGAAAGTTAAGTAATACAAAAATATTTTAGTTTCATTAAAAATAAAATTATGTTCAAAAAGTTTTTTTTTTTGTTGGTTTAAATTTACTATGGTTTCAGAAATGTTCATACCTAGAAAGGAGGAAAGTGCAAATGAAAAAGTAATGTTGTAAATATGAAAAGATAAAGGCATAAAACTGATACATAACTGTGTTATATTAATTATCTTTAAAAATGGCATTGTTAGATTGTTTTTGTGTCTCATATCTCATATTTGTGTCTCAACATATTTTACGATGATAAATTTATTTTACTTCGTGAGCAATGGTTATCTCATGGGAAATTCTCGATAAAAATAGGATAGGTAAACTGAACGAAAATAAGACAAAACGTGCCATGTCAGTTCCATTTACGGGAGGAATGTTCTAAACAAAAGAGCTTATGTTTATTCTACTAACACCATAATGATCTGAGAAATATACACCGAAAAATATTTCCGCCTTGCAGATGTTCATATCAACAAGAAAAAAAATATAGTAATGAATTCTTTATAATGTAATACTATAATTTTTGATAAACTACATTGAGCACATTTCTCTTTGTCACTTGCGTGGGCAGATATAAAAAAAATCGGTAACATTAAGGGACCAGAATTTGAAAGTCGGTTTTCTGAGAAACAAGGGGTGTACAACCTTTTTCAAAACATGTGCAAAAATGTACAAAATTATTCACTAGTTAAAATCCGAATTTTGGCGATTCGGCACTCCAAGTTGACGCTTAGGTCAGAATTAGAAAGTCGATTTGCTGACAAGCTAGGGGTGTACAAAATTTTTGAAAAAAGGTTTGTAAAAATATTTAAATATTATGCACTTGTTAAAATTTTGAAAGCTGTACAAAATTCGTTCAAATTTATTCACTAGTTAAAATCCGAACTTGGCGATTCCACACTCCAAGTTGACGCTTAGGTTAGATTTTAAAAGTCGATTTTCTTAGAAATCAGGGGTGTACAACATTTTCTTGAAAGGTGTACAAAAATGTACAAAATTAGCCACTTGTTAAAATCCCAATTTGACGATTCCCCACTCCAGCGTCAACTTGGAGTGCGGAATTTGAAAGTCGATTTTCTGAAAATCTAGGGGTGTACAAAAAAAGTTGAAAGGTGTACAAAAATGTACAAAATTATGCATTAGTTAAAATCCGATTTTGACGATTCCGCACTGCAAGTTGACGCTTAGGTCAGAATTTGAAAGTCGAGGTTTTCTAGAATTTATCTTTATTTTTCCAGCAGAATGCCTTGATGGTACTTAAGTTCTCGCCGCTATCTTCCTTTTTACTACTTAGAAAGTGCTTCCCTAAGCTAGGTAACGGGGTAAAAGAAAATAGGGACAGAAACGAACTTCTACAATGTTTTCCCATGAGCAAAATTGCTGCCCCATTCTGGTGAGCCGACGTCTGGATTTGTGGTGGATTCCGTTACAGAGGTGTCTTGAAGGCGGCTAGACGGTGACGTTCACCAAGTCAAGATTTGAGAGGCAAAAGGACGTGGGGCTAATATGCGGATTTAAGATACCTGCCGATGTGGAAGGATATTGCAAGTGAACCAACGGTGGCTCAGAGGCGATATCCAACTGGACTGCATTATGCTGGGTGCAGCAGGTGGTGCAACTACAAATCCCATGCTCATGTGCCAAGGCAGTCATCTACCTTACCACACTGCCATCTATGATCCATGTTATCAATTTCCTGATAGGATGGTACGATAGAGATACAAACGAAGCAGCCTTCACACAAGATGAGCAAACTTGGTGGTGGACTAACGTAGGGTCGACGTCGGAGCCTCCATATTTCCAATTTCCATCCATCGAATCCTCAACTATAACTGATCAGTTAGCGGATGGTTATTCACAATAATTGCTGTCCTTTGTCGAACCTAGAAACTTCCGATTTGTAGTCCGTCACTCTAACCACTACGTAATAGGTGCATCTTCCGAATGACTAAATATTCTATTTATTTTATGTCACGAAGATTGTTTCCTGACGTTAAGAGCATGTATTTAGACTTGAATTTGATACTGAGATGGCTGATTGGATCTTGTGTTCGGGCTATAAAAGTTGCTTTGTTAATTTTTCTCCCTCGTCCCGTCAGCTAACTGACAACATTGCTTATAGATGGCAGTGCGGTAAGGTAGAGTTACTACCGAGGTTGTGGTCTGCATTGGCAGTTGAGCGGGAATCTAGCAGTCGACCCACTTATGCCTACTGGCATGATACCATACAGTTGGACATCGCCCCTGAGACAATGATGGTCCACTTGCAATACCTACAAGTGTATGATATATCCTACATAGTATGCGAATGTAAAGCAGATAGTACACCTATATACCTCTGACCAAGGTCCAATCAACATATCCTCAGCGTCCATATGGCATTAAATTCGCGTGATTTTGGTCTTCCATCCCAATGTGCGCCGTCATAATTCCGTCCAGTTGGCATTCTATTCTTAGCCAGCGACGACTCCTTTGCAATACCCTACTACGTCGGCATTTACATTTATAATCGAACCCGATCCCTACTTGTCCCCCAGTTTTACAATCGATCGCTAAGCTTCTAGACAGCGCTAAGTTGAGGTCAAGTCATATTTCGTGTACGCAAAATGACACTTGGCCACAAGTTAGAGCTGGCTAGAAGCTTAGCGGTCGATTGTCAAACTGGAGGTTAATCTGCACATTGAGCCGACATTCTTTTGTCTCTCAAACATTCGATGCACCTCTTTCACAACAGCCGTCACAATCCAGATGGCGGTTCACAAATATGTGTACCGAGCGGCTTTAGTTCAGTGATAGAGCATTGGTTTAGAATTCAGGAGGTCGTAAGAACGATCCTAGTAGCCGCTTACTTTGACTGAGATTTTTCAGGGATTTTTCTCAGTCACACCAGACGATTCCCGGATGATACCTACAAATAGTCCCTAACTGCCTACCTTCCAAAATTGTCTTCACCACCCTATCCTGGCCAGAGCCGAGATACCTAAACGCCATAATTAAAATTTCAAATTCAAACCAGCATGTGGTGGCATTTTAGTCACGGGTTATTCAATAAGCCATCCCAGTCTAGAACTCAAAACCATATGCATGCCTTTACAGCAGAAACAGTCTTCGTAGCATAAAACGAATAGCACTTAGTCACTTCATAGCGTAATTGTTAGAATGACTTAATACAAATCAGAAGCTTTCAGGTTCGAATCACGCTGTAGACGGTTGAAAAATTTACGAATTAATTGAATCGTTCTTTGTTAAAATATGATATGTGCTATGTATTTTAATGGCACATATTCCCTTTTAAGAATAATCAATTCAATTAATATATTATCATGAAGGCAATGATTGCATGTCCAACTAAATATGTATAGGTGTGATTGAAAGGTTTTCTTAAAATGTATTGTTATCATGCTGTTGTTGAATTTAATAGAATTTATGGCCTTTAGCCATCTATGGCTGAAGTCGGAAGAGGGTAGGAAAGGAAGTCAGAAGAAGTAAACCATTGTCTAATTTGAAGGTACTATCCCAGCATTTGATTAGTTTGACCGATGAGAAACCCTCAGTGAAGATGATCGGCCGCATGTATCGAACGAAGGATATCCTGAATATAAAACCAAAATTTCTACCAACTGAGCTACGGCCGCTAAGTATGTTTGTATTGAATAAATGTATTGTTGATAATTGATAATGAAGTTTGTGAATTTCTGACCATGGAACCTACAACTTCTAAGTACCCCCAGACTACTACGTTTAATGTAACCAAACGGGTTCGAACGCGAGACTGCGCTTTCTTTTAAAGTTGTAGGAATACGAGAGACAAGATAATTGTTAAGGAATATTGTGCTACGAAGCGCTGTAATGGATTTTCTATTGGGCGTAAGAGTACACGCAAACTATGACATCATAGGGTGAACAGTATAATTTCTAACATGACGGAAACATGTTTATTGCACTTCGTTATTGTGCCGCCCGAGGTAGTCGTGTGGTCTGAGGCGTTAAGTCAGTGCCTCCAAGGTCGCGGATTCAAATCCTGCTTGAGCCATGAATGTTCGTGGATTTCAGTAATGTGTATTTGTGCCCTCGCATCGTGACGATTAGACGTCAAAAGTTACTAAAATGTTCCAAACAAAATACAGTTTTTATTTCGTTATTGAATTAAACAACTTAATTTAGTCCTGTCAATTTTCCTAAATTTTAGAATTCTATTGAATTTTTCTATATAATTATGAAAATATTCGGGGACTAAGCTAGAATAGACTTAATCACTTAGTAACTTAAGTATGAGACACACCTATTTAGCAGGAAAAATAGTATATTTTTGAGTCAATAGATGGCAATACTGGGATGAAAGCGATTTGTGTTCGTGATGAGTATTTTTGTTATCTTCTTAACTCGTGCTCTTCTCTCTCTCTCTCTCCGTCTGTGTGAGTCTTTCTGTTTATGTGTTTGTGTCCTAAAATGTATCCAAGAGCAAAGTTACGACCGGTTGAATGGTTTACGACTTTCAGAAAAAAATAAACAACAAAGTACAGACTTAAACTTTCCATTTTATGTTGGTATTTAAAAATTCACTAAGACCGCCAGCACATATCATATGCATTGTCTAGGTCTTTGTACAATTTAACACTACGGTTAAAGGCACCCTAAGGTTCATTACTGTTGTCTACTGACCTCTACATCAGTCGTCACTTCATTATCATGACTTACTTTCATTATTTCCTCTCCATGCTTATACACTTTTGTGCTAACTTTTATTATACAGGGTGTGCTAAAAGTTCTGTCCTGTCACATTTGAAGTGTAATAGGAAGGGTACTAAACGTGTAAGCAAAATGTGGTTCGTACAGAAATAAAGTGTCATCTTTGGAGATATTTTTCCGAGGAATTTCAATATATATATATAGGCGCGGATCCAAGGGGGAGCTATAGGGTCTATAACACCCCCATTGACGTCCAGGTATACCCTGGATAAAATGGCCTTGAATCTTATTTTACAATGAATGAAGTCAGGAAGGAGGAATCCTAAAAGGTGGAAATAAAACAAATGGCGGAAACCCTAATTTTGTCTCACAACCTCAAATGTTGTGATTTGAGTAATTCTTCTTCTTTTAAGTTCCGCTTATGTTAAACTATGAAACTAGAGCTATGCGTAGTGTTTCGAGCATGTGGTATGATATTAAATCAACTTTTTATGGCGTTAAGAAAAAAGTGCAGTTTTTTTTTAATTTTCTTGGCAACTGGCAACATTGTGAGCACCAAAGAGCTCCACATAATATACGATGCATGTATATACAACATAAAGAAAGAAAAACAACGTTTTATTACGGGAAGTACTGAAACCTAGTTACACACGTACCTGGTTGACAACACTGCTCCAAACCGCAATAAAACTGCTTTTGTTATTCTTTCGTTGTTGACATTCAGATGAAATTTACTGTGTTCGGAAGAGTGCAGACGGTTAATGCGCGAATAGTCACTATATGTGTGAGCAAAACTGTTTCATGTGTTGGTATTTCCTGTCTCAAGGATTACGACGGCATATGTGAAGGAAAATAGAACCTCATCAAATAGGAGAAAGTATAGGGAATGTGGAAGCTCACAGACAGAGACTGGAAAGTAGTTCTGAATACTAGGTCCAAAAGCGTAGGCTAACTGCGTACAAAATCACAGCAAACTTTAATTCCCATATTGCCAGTGAAAATTGTTCTGCGACAACTACATACCATTAATATTTACCATAGGATGGCCACACCGAATCTTTTGGGTACAACCACAAATGCTTCTTAACGCGTACGTTGGTAGCGGCGGCTTCTCAGGTGAAGTTGGTGAAGCTGTACTTCACCTATTATTTTATTTCTGTATTCATTAAATAAAAAAAAACACAAGTTTCAAAAATACTTAAATAAATATCACAAATTCCCAGCAAGAACAACACACTCGCTTTATTATAGTTTTGCCTACAAGTAATTCACAATACTGACGCTAGAAGGCACCATCCGTCTTGCAAAGTAGGCTCTTTTGGTTTCTCAGCAAAACGAAGGAAGGAAGGAAAGGAAGCGTTTAGGGTTGTCCCTAGCTATCTTCTTTTCTACTGACCTTGAGCGGAAGTGAAGTACACTATTTGTAACACAAGGTGAACTTCTCGGTCAGGCCATTCTGACCAATCAGAAGCGGCCTGGAGCTTAGCGCTGGCAGAGACCTACTTCTTTCTTTCCTACTCTGTGGCGCCTGTGAACTTCTCTCTTGCTCTTTCCAAAAGAGATTCTCTGCCCAAAGCATAGTGAGATACTGGAATTGTTTTCTCCAAATCCCACCCTAGTAGCACTATGAATGTTTGCGACAGAGCTGGAAACTACATGATAACTACCACGGTCGTCAGGAATTACATCGCCTGTGCGATGTATAATCCAGATTTTACTACTAGAAAGTATACGGTAAATTGTCTTAGCTAAAGTCTGTACGATTTTGAAACCAAGTAAGTTGATCTATCATCACGCTTTTAAGATAAAAAAAAAGGAGAAAATTCTAACACATGTTGCGGAGGAACTAGAAAAATTTCAACGTAAATGTAACTATCAAGTCGCTGAAGTCTTCTCACCCAGTGTTGATTCCAGAGAATTGAGGGGTGTGTGGGGGTGGGGTGGGGGATAGGAATTGCGCTAAAAGAGGAGCTTTGCTTTCAAGAATAATATTTTATCTTTCACTATGGCTCATAACAAACTCCCTGGAGAATTTTGAAGCTCCAATGAGGATTTCTCTCGTCCCGCCCCCTACATTCATCATTAGTACCATCAGATATAATTATTATACACGTATATCAAATTGCTCCTATGTCGAAGCCAAGTACTCACCTTTGGTGCTGGGGTCGTCGGATCGATCCCTGCTCATACTATGTGGGCTTTGTGGTGGACAAACACCGTGTGCGTGGATTTTCTCGGGGTGCTCCCGTTTCTTCCCACTTTCTTCATTCATCCCATCATCATCCATACGCCCTGAGACATAGTTGCCTAAAGGCCTTATAATGAATTTTAAAGTATCGAAGCCAAGCATGGGAGTGTTGGATTACAAAATGTCTTTTGTTTGAACGTGATTACAAAACATTTGTAAATTTTACCACTCAAGTTTAATTCTTTTGGTATTAGGTATATGTTATTTTTTTTTAATCTGAAAATATGTTTGTTTATAGAATTTTATAGACAACAAAATTATGTCTCTTTGGAATACTTTACTGGATAAATACGTATATAAATGTATATATATATATATATATAT
>JAGDQP010034903.1:9096-19857 GCA_022664845.1 Lepisma saccharinum | reverse complement strand
GTCAAGAAAAAGTAATGAAATTGAGTCACTGGTCATGAAAATCATTAAAAAGTAATGAAATTGAGTCACTAGTCATGAAAGTCATAAAAAAAAAGTATTGAAATTTGTCGTCGGTCGTGAAAGTCAAGAAAAAGTAATGAAATTTGAATTTCAGGTAATTAATTCAGTCAGGTAAACCTTGAAATTTTTATTTATTTATTTATTTATTTTTTTAATTGTACGTTTGCCATTTTCTCAAATGTGGAGAAAAATATTCTCATTACATTTTGAATCATATTTGATGTTGTGAACGTTTAATGTTACAGCAAGATGTGTTAAAAAATGTAGTTACCCAACGGACTCATATCTTGTGAGTTCTGATGTGGCAATCCCAGCTGCAATAGTCATGAATTCTGTAAACACTCTGAAATAAGTAATATTTGCACATGCAAGCGAATCATAAAGGTAATAATTTGCCAAAATATGACATACATAGTTTAGTGTACTATTATTGTATTTACTAATAATACATTTCTATATACATGCTAAAGAAAGAAGGTAAGAGCCAAACTATTTTTTTTTACAAACATAATAAAATGTCAAGAATAATGTTAGATAATGAACATTTACTTAAATCATAATTTGCTTGTTCTGAAATGTTGCATGATTTCAAGTTTCTGTAATATCCCTGATAACATTTTGATACATGGTCTTCTACAAGCTTTCGTTACATGCAAGGTCGGTAACTATCTTTGATATAAATAATGCAAAAGCATTGAAAGAAAGAACATGGGGTTTTACAATGATAAAACTGTCAACTATTTCAAAACCACCACTGACACTGCACTGAATCACCTCCTTCCTCTCATATATCAGTTCACGGTATGAAGATATGGCATATTTTACTCTTGGCAGTGTTAACGACTGATGTCTTGAATAAGAATGTGAAATGATTTAGCAAAAATCGTAAATCGTGACTTGTGTTGCTGAAATAGCATTAAATTTTTTAGGAATTTTTGCTACAGGGCGTCCGAAAAGTAATGTTCCATGAACTTTGAACTGTGGCAGGTGAATGTAAGTTGCACACAAATAAAGTGTCGTCCTTGGAGATATTTTTTCCGAGAAATTCCAATATGACACATATTAAATGTTGCAAGTCAGAGAGAAAAGAGTCGCGAATGAATGTCTAAATAATGAAAATAACAAATTTTAATTGCGGAAAGTTCTAAAAACCTAGTTTACACATGTACCTGGTTAGCAACAATGCGCCGCGCTGCAATAAAACTCTTTTTGTTGTTATTTTTTTTCGGTGTTTTCGTTGTTACTCGTATCCATCGTACATTACGTAAAGCTCTTTGGTACTTATACAGTGTTGCCAGTTGCCAAGAAATTTCTCTGAAAACTATGATTTCGTCATAACATTTCATTTTCTGTTACCTCACGTATTGCAAACAACACAAATCCACGTAGTTCAAAATTTTAACAGGCGTTGAACTTAAAAGCAAAGAAAAAATACTCAAATCCCAGCATTTTAGTGACGCTGTGAGGAAGATCTGGGTTTTCGTCATTTGTTTTTTCGCATTATAGGATTTTTCCTTCTCTTACTTGCACCATTAGATATGTGGCATATTGGAAGTCCTTGCAAAAATATCTCCAAGGATGACACTTTATTTGTATGCAACCCGCGTTCAGCTGCCACCTTTCGTTCCGCTTCTATCACAGTTTAAAGTTGACGGGACAGGACTTTATAAGTTTTCGAATGCTTTATATAAGTCGATCGAAGCTGTTGACGTCTACTCATGTTCTTTCATCGTGATGCAGAAAGTGAGAAAGCACTTCGTTACAGAATAATGCGAGAGATTAATAACACCTTGTGCAAATCTTATGCACGATATTGCAATTATTTATGTATTTTTTTTATCTTTACGAAATTTTGTATATTCCTTTGAACTTGGACGCCTTTCAAATATAAAATAATAATGTTCTTGCCTTTCTATCAGTCCACGAGGCTATTCGAAAATCAGCGTCCAGTTGCTGAAGAGATGGAAAGGACAAAAGTTGCCCACGCACATATCAGCATTACTTCTGAACAAAGTCCCACCCTAAGTCAGGCATTTTTTTGTCTCGGACTGCTATTCAGTTATTGACTCGATGTGTAGTTGAACAGCTCTTATCCCAGTATTTCCTGAACCAATTCTTCGCAGAATAATCAGTCATAACCTTAGCATTGTAAACACGAACACAATCCACGTTTAGGGTCACGATGGCCCAGTTTTAGAGCGCTCATCTCTGGTGCTTGGGGTCGTCGGTTCCATCCCTACTCGTACCATGTCGACTTTGTGGTGGACAAACACCGTGTGCGTGGGTTTTCTCTGGTTTCTCCCGTTTCCTCCCACCTTCTTCATTCCACAAATCATCCCATCATTATCCATCGGGCCTGAACCAAAGTTGTTTAAAGGCCTTAAAAATTAAATTTAAAATAAAATCAACAATCCATGATCAGTCGCGGTACACAGATGCCGATTATCAAAGGACATTAGCGATGATCTGTCGTGAACAATCAACCAAATCACTCAAAAATACCGACCAAATCATGCATGAAAGATGCTCTTTCACGATTTTAGAGGTTTCGGTTGAACCGCAGCAAATCTTGAGGATTGATCGTGTGGAACCATCACACATAGATTGGGTTATCTTTGTCCAGCTCATAGATGGAGTCAATAACTCACTGGGTATGACGACGGTACTGTTCTGTAGCTATTATCTGCGAAACCTGGTGCAATTGTACAGCAAGTGCCTGATTATGGTGGCGAAGTAGTATAGAAGTTATTGAGGGTTCATTTTTCTGATGAAAGCGTACAAGAAGGCTCTTTCCCAAAGGCGGTGAGGTGAGATCCATCAATCTTGGAAGCAGCATGCGGATTACAAGAACACAGGACAGTTCAATACTGGTGTCATGTGGCTGGATGTGTAAGGAGACTGAAGCATCTAGTTGGTTGATGGTGCAAAAGTAGCGGTGGTTGAAAATTGTAACGTTCAAAGAAGTCCACCTGTAAACCCCATGTACAAGACATCGCAGAATGTGCAGGTTAGGGTGTCAATTAAGTTGAAAGTGTGACAAATACCCTTGGGAATTGAGGCCACTAGCAGTAAACTAGTGGGAGCATCTGGGTCTTTTGCGTATGTTGGTGGGAGCTGGTTGGGTGTGATAGGAGGAAGGATTCGTGCGGCAGTGGAGAGGGATTGGGGTGGACGGCTATAAAACTAATCTCGGCTTGGCGGAAAATACTGATCTGATATTTGGGTCAGATTGGAGAATGTGGAAATGAGAATGTATGATTTGTTTAAATCTTGATTAGCGTGGAATGAAATTGAGTTTCTAGAGCCGGTGAATTCGGGTTGGTGCTGGGAGTATGAGTGAGTTGAATGTTTCAGAAGGAACGTAGCTTGGTTAAAAGATTAAGTGGGTAACCTCGGTTGACTAGAGGTGCTTAGAAGCGTTGATTGAGAAACGTTCCAGTTTTACGTAAGCATTCAAACTGAGGAGGTTCAAGTTATGTTTCTTTTATTTGACAATGGGGAGGGGGAATCAGTGCAATGCTTACGTAAGATTCACTTAAAAACTTATGTGTTAGCTTTAAAGATTTAAGTAGTTTTCTGGACTACGAGAAAACGATAAGAAATTTGACAAGTCTGATGTAAGTAAAGGGGATGGGTCAGGTATCTGCTTATTTTTGCTTACAAGGGACAGCGGAGTCTAAAATGACTAAGAGATGTGCTTACGTAATACTTGAACGTCCCCTTGTAGGTTTCTGTTGGGTAGGTTGGTAAATTCAGTCGTTGTATTCTGAGAACAAGGGAGAAAGGAGTAGCTTTTCGTGTATCATAAAAATGGGAACTTGGATAATGCAAGTGTATATTACCAGTCAGTCGGCAGGTGATTTGCAGTCAGACCTTGTAATAAGTAGAAAGCATCATCTTACAATAGGTCTGAAATCTGTACTGTTTCATTCTTTTGTGAATAAATTCTCATTTTAGGGCATCTGCACGTCTTAACCTTTTACTGATTTCTAGCTATGGTAATTTAAATGCATTGTAAGAACCCAGCCCACGTGATCCATTGGTTATAGTCGTTGACTTGCGATAAGCACTGCAGAGGCAGCATGGGTTTGAGCCCCACTTACTGCATTCTGAGGTTTTCCATGATTTTTCTCAGTCCCTCCAGGCAAATGCGGGATGATACCTACAATTACAATATAGGCCTGGCTGCTGGTACCTGCTAAATTCCTTCTCCACACTGCAAAGAATAACATGGCAGTATGTAGCCGTAAGGCACTGTAAAGGCGAGAGATGTAAAGTTTGAAAATAAAAATTGGCGGGGTGTAAGGTCTAACTTGAAGACTTTTAACATCTAAAGAAGCTCATTTGGATTGAGTGAAATATGGTGAATGTTGTAATAGGCTTTTTGCATTTCTTTCTGAATGTTCTCATTTTAGAAGTGAGAGCATTATCGCCGCGAACAACTGTGGCATTCTTTATTCTTTGTTCTTATTTTATTTCCAATTCGAAGCAATTTTTTCCCTCTTGAAGTGCAGTTCATAACTATTGTTATCATAAAATATTCGATAAACGTAAAGAAGAATACGATTCATGTACGAAGAACGATATCTTTGAAACAGTTAGCCTTCTCAACAATAATTATACAAATAAATATGGCATACACAACATAAGAGAACTCCTCTAGTGCATTTTAAGAATCTCCAATTTCCTTTGATACTTCCCTTCCCTTCCCTTCCACATGATGATGCAGAGAACTAGAACTGCGAAATCGATTGTGAATGCCATGTTAATTCACGGTGTCTAGATCATGACATTCAGGAAAAAGTAATAAATTCTGTAAATACCCTGTAATTAGTGTGATTATTTATATTGAAAAGACTTGCTGCTTCAAAGGTAAGAAAGAGTATTGTTATAATAGCTCAAAACCAGCTATAATTGTGTGGAGACGGTGTAGAATACACTTTTCTAGATTTAACACGTTCACATTATATTATGCAAGTAGACCTGAATTTCCAAATACACTAATTAGACTACGAAAGAAAAAAAAATGCGTAATAATGAGATGATAATGAAAATGAAAGAAAGAAACAGAAACTAAGAAAGCGAAGATAAAAGAGTTCATTAGTTGTTAAAGGACACTGATGTCTTAAGTGCTCTTGACCATTCAGAATCCACCCCTGTCTGTATGCATGGAAAAATATATGTTAAACGTTGTTCTAAGAAGTTTAGCGTTGTGTAGGTGGAGTAACTTCATCCTTGGCTCAGATATGCAGGATGTCCATAAAACAAGGAGAATAGGTGGGTCAACTAAAAAGTTCTAAATTTCAGGGTGGGTCGAGTATCGTTTGAAAGGTCTTGGCGAAAGAAAAATTTTGGGCCAATTCTAGGATCGATATGGTGCCCGTGTTCAAAATGGTGAGGGGGGATCAAAATTCGAAAATGACCATTTTATGAGTATTTTTTTGCTCATACTGATTGATGGAGTTAAACAGAAGAATGCAAGGTCGCAAAACACTTCTTTCGCAATGTATGCTGTCATTTTTCTTAGACCTTAAAGCCCAGAGGTTCCATCGTCCCAACGAGAAAACTGATTCCCGCGAGAGCAATAGGCTACAAATATTTAAAAATGCCGAGTAACATATCGTTTGAAAAGTCTTGATGAACGGGACATTTTAGAGCTGCTCCAGCATCAGTATGTTCCACCTGTTTAAAATGGCGAGAGATCAAATTCGATAAATGACTTTTTTTTTTTTTTCTTTACTCTAGTTGTATCAGTCGAACAGGAGCGTACAAGTTGTCAGAGGTGAACGAGAGGTCAGAATGTTAGCCTCCCAAAATAATAGAATAGATATTTCAACATTTTCTCATATTTCTATTCGTTCTGGAGGAAAGAGGGTGCGTACAGACTTTATGGACACCCTGTATATTTATACACTGTTTTAAATACAGTTCTGAAAATTATCAATTCCTTCAATAAAATCTTGAAGTTATGCTTGTGTTTGACTACCACGGATGAAACAGATTTCATCTTGCGTAGCGATGTTGTTCATCATTCCTGGAAACTTCTTTTTATTCTACCCAGGTCCCAGTAGTCTAGGCGGTAGAGTTGCGGACTTCGGATAGGCAATGAGTAGGCACGCGGGTTCGACACCCGCGGCCGACCATCCTGACTTAGGTTTTTCAAGGTCTCCCTCAGTTTCACTAGGTGAATGCTGGGATGGCCCTTTAAGTAAAGCCCTGGGTGATACCTTCTACATCCCCTACCCTATCCTGCCGAGCCAGAGATGCCTAGAGGCTATAAATAAAATTGAATTCCTTTCTGTTCGTTGTCTTGTTAATCAAATGTTCTTTTGCCATTCTCGTCTAATGTACCAGTTGATACGTTTTCGTCCTCTTTTTTTCCTTCTTCTATTTATTTCGTTTTCTAGTACTTCTTAAAGAAACTGGTAACCTTTGTGCCTCACAATTCATCCCACGTATTCCAACTTTCTTCTTTTAATTCTAATAGTATTCTCACTTGGTGAGAATCATATCATGAGCTTTTCTGAATAGGTCCAGTGTATTCTCTCTTAATGGCACAATGCATACAAAATAAATATTTTCGCAGTTTCAAATGTGTGCATCTTCAGATGCCAAGAAGGGTGGCTAAAAGATAGCAAATGTATTATTGTCACACATTTCCTGACCAACCAAAAATCTATCCCGTAACACCATGAATAAATGAAAGAAAGTCCAGAGTTAACCGTTAGTGTGCTGCGGGTGGAGTAGCCATTTTTTATACCGCTGGTGCTTAAACAAGGGACTATGTCCCCGTGAGTACAAATTTGAGGAGTGCATTCCACCCGTAGCAGACTGATGGTTAGGACTGTTGGTTTTCCAGAATGCCAATACGTCACGACAGTTAACTCAAGGACATACTCAGAGATATATTATTGAATTTTTAAGCATATAAATTATGATAATTAACAAACTGGTGCATAAAACATTAGTTTTCATACACTGTTTATTTTACTATATATATATATATATATATATATAGTAAAACTCGTAATATTTTAGTCTACCTTTAGTATTTGCCATTCATTCTGCATTTTCCTTAATCAAGCCCGCATGAATTTTTATTTACTCATATCGATTTAATTACCCGCCCTTTTTCACCTACTTGACATCTGAAGATGCAAGTATTTGGAGTTGCGAAAATAGGGAAAATATTTTTGTTGTTTTGTGTCGTATTATGTGATTAGGAAGAACAGAGCTGCCTCACTTTTCGTTTTTTGTTCAAGTTGAATTCATTTATGGCCTGTAGGCATCTGTGGGTCAGGCCAGGATAGAGTTGGGGAAAGAATGCAGAATAGAGTCCGAGAGGATTTTAAGAGTTGAGAGGAAGTTGTATCGGAGAAACGCCCTGGAAAACTTCAGTCAGGATGGTCGGCCGCTGGTGTTGACCCCAGGACCTCCAGAATGCAAAGCCAAGGCTCACAAATCTTGTTTCATATCTATTGCAACTGTCTCCGTTAAAATGGCGTCATATTCTTTTTTCCATTGGAGTCGGCAGAATCAGTTTAAATTGTTATACATGCCATTCAGACCAGCGCCACCCGGTATTTCTTTCCCATCCAAGTATGTTTCGCTGCTTTTTTGTAAATCCAATCTTACTTACCGCTAAGTATTTTTAAATAATCAGCGTTCAGACGAGAAAAGCAGCAAAAGATATTGGTATTACTCCTTAATTTCACATTTTATTGGAGAAACTAAAATATGTTTACTACAGAACTACTAGTGTTGAAATCAATACACTGGGTTACTTCTTTACATGGTATTTATTTGTCTTCCCGATAAAATTGTATTAGAAAATTTAATTTTCTATAAGTAGATTTATTACAGATAGAAAATAAACTTAAATGATAAACCTATCATTATTCTGTTAACCTTAGATAGCAAAAAAGTAGTGAAATTAAAAGGAATCAAGATGATTTTTTTTTTTTCATTTCTTTTTTCCATTTTTTCCTGCACTTTCTTCTTGCGCTGTTTGTAATTTCTTCTTCTTTTCTCGAGCTAAAGCAGTACTGTTGTACCAACCGAGAAATTTTGCCTCATCTTTGGGAGATACGGGTTCGTATTCCGCTAGTTTCTCAGCAATTTCTACCTCCGTGATTGGCTTTCTCATTAGCTTCGCTTTTCTTTGTATCGTTAACAGTCCTTGCATTACGTCTTTAATGATTGGAATAGTATAACCTATTGATATCCTGGCCAGAGCAGAAGTGTCTAGGCGTGAATAAAGGTAAGGATATATTTGGAGTTGTTCCTCCCAAACTGTATAAAGTGTTTCGTATTCTGGCTTAGGGACATAAATAATTTTATCAAAACCTTTGGTCATTGCTTTCTTCTGGCCCAACCAAGGAGATGAAGTTGTTGCAATGACTAGTATTTGGTCATTTTTTGTAATTCCTTTTGTTAACTTAGGAACCATCTTTTTAAGTCTTGTGCGATTTGGTTTTTCATCTGCCGGAACTTTCTTCCGTTCTGTAAGCTTCTCCACGTCTTCCACTAAGATTATTGACGGCTGTACAAGTCGTGACACCTTTTCTACAAGGTGTTGTAGCATAGCAGTGTCTTCCTGGCTCGGGTACAGTCCACTGATATTATCGGGAGAGAGATCGAATATAATTGCCCCAAGTTCTGTGGCTATAGCGTTCACAAGCATTGTTTTGCCAGTACCCGTTGGACCACCAATTAAAACAGATTTGATTAGATTAGGATTTGACTTGTGTACTTCCAGTGAAGCTACTGGCAAAATGCAGAATTCTTTCAAAACCTGGCGAATATCACCTGCATGAGGAAGGGGGTCTTTTAGTTCGGATCTGAAGGAGTAAGCCATGTAATTGTGGTCTCCTTTGAAGTCGGAAATTCTTGTAGGTTTAGGACGCTTTATGATCCCGTTCTCGATTAGTTCTTGTAGAAGAGATTCAGTTGACCTGTCCTCTGTGGGATCTTTCTTTTTCTTCCCGCACCCTTTTTTATCTTTTTTACCACCTGCTTTCTTGTCCTTTTTGCCCTTTTTACCTTCCTTTCCCTTTTTGACCTGTTCACCTCTTTTAAGAATGTTCTTCAAACCTTGAAGCTCCTCCCTCATGAGCTCGTCCACGGACAGTCTCACTTCATTCTCCAAGTCTTTCAACTTTTTCTGTGTGATTAATTCCCTTTTATGAGTTTGCAAAACGTTTTCAGAATCATCCACGTGTTTCCAAGTAGCAGCGTACATTTCACAAGCTTTACGTATGGCTTCTAGATATACTGACTCCTTCAGCGTCGTCAAATTTGTATCCCGTTTCGATTTTTCTTCTTTTTTCTCTGGGATATCTTCCGGTTTCGGGGCAGCAAAAACAGATACAGATCCACCCTCTTGCTTTGTAGGATAATTTGGTAAGGTCTTTGTGTCGTAGTAAGTTTGAAAGATCCATTCTTTAATCTCGTCTTTGATTCGATAGGTGATTTGTGCTGTTTTTAGTTCCGTGATTAGCTGTTCCTCTTTTATCACGTCGTCTTCGTATTTGGTTTGGTATTCCGCTGCCCTCTGTCGTGTTTTTAGTTTCTCTTTCTTGTCTCTTTGTTGTTCTTTCGTTTTGTACACGGAGGGTGGTATCGTTCCTAAATATACCTGCTCCTCCATGTCTCTCCGTTGTATTTGTTGTCGCACTGTATATCCACGCCAAAACTTTTGAATAGTAATAACGGCTTTGGTTTCACTGTCACCGTATGATACATATTTGTACCTTTCCCCACACCTTGCTTCGTAGCTTTGTTTTTGTTGAACCCTGCTTAAATAAGCTCTCACGTGCCTTTGTATCAGTTTTATTGCATCCGTTCGGGATATCTCTTGGACATTTTCGGGCGTATCCTGCTCGAAGCCAAACACTTCGGATAAAAGAGTTCGACCTTCCTTGACAGATTCTTCCAATTCGCTTCTGAAACTTGTTGCAATGTAAAGGTCTGCATCCCAGGCAGTAATATGAATATTAAGAAAGGCTGGTTCCTTGTAATTAAAATTGTCAAGATCAATTCTCACTAATTCATCTTTCAGTTCCAGGAGTCTACCCAGACTTGAGGTCAGTAGTGTTTTGACGATTGGCCTCTTTTGTGGATGCACCATTTGATCGTAACAGTTACCAAGCTGATTGAAAATGATTATGTATTGTGTCGTTAACCAATATAACGCTGAATGGAAGGACTGATCGGCCAGTCCTTGTTGGTGAAGTAATTCATCACGGTCTACGATACTTGCGAGTAACGTGTGTGTTGAGTTGAGAAGTCTGTTGTAATATTTCTGAGACATTTTTTTTCTCCTTAGTTGGTTAAGTTTGTAAAACTTATTTTTTTCGGCTGTGTATTCATACGTTACATGTCATAATGTATTCTCTTGTAAAGAAAATAGTATGATTGCCATTATTTTTGTTTTCTTTAACAAAATACATACTTGATCATTCTATTGTTAATAATTTAAAATAGAGAAATAACGGTCTATTATTGAGTCAGTTTGTATTTTTGTAACAATACTGCTTTTAAACATATTGATATATTTGAATGAAATATCACTTCTCTTCTTTAACTTTGAACAATATAAATGCATTTGAGTTTGGTAGAGCTGTCATTGGCTAATCGTCGCTTCCTCATTTGATGATGATGATGATGATGATGATGATGATGATGATGATGATGATGATG
>JAGDQP010034902.1:0-19858 GCA_022664845.1 Lepisma saccharinum | reverse complement strand
AAAACTCAATCGTGTAAGGGTCGCTGAAGACATGCTAGAACGAGTCAATTCCGACCCCACATTCATAAAACGCACTGTAACTGGTAATGAGACATGGGTTTACGAGTTTGACATACAAACCAGTCAACAAACTTCGGAATGGCGCTTTCCAACTGAACCGAAATCGATAAAAGCACGTCAAAGTCGATCAAAAGTGAAGCTGATGTTGACAGTTTTTTCCGATTATCGCGGTGTTGTGCACTCGGAATTCTTGCCAGAAGGTGAGACAGTAAATAAAGAATATTATCTGTGCGTTATGCGGCGTTTGAGAGAGTAAATTTGTCGAAAAAACCAGCTTTGTGGAAAGAAAACTCATGGATTGTGCACCACGATAACGCACCATCTCACAAGGCTATCATTGTGAACGAATTTCTGGACAAAAACTCAACAAATCTTATCAAACAACCACCGTATTCCCCTGATCTGGCTCCGGCCGACTTTTTCTCTTTCCAAAACTCAAATTACCACTTCGAGGCACCCGTTCTCAGTCGATAGCAGATATCAAAGAGAATTCGCTGCGAGTACTGAAGTCGATTCCGGAAAATGCGTTTCAAAAATGTTTTGATGATTGGATTATCCGTTGGCATAAGTGTATTATTTCGGAAGGGGCCAACTTTGAAGGTGAGACAATAAATTTGGATGAATAATGCATATTTTGTGTTTTATTGACCAATTTCTGGTACTTTCTTGACAGAATGTATATTCATTTATCTCTGTTGATACACATTATTATGCTTGTAGCCCCATTAAGGGGGGAAATCGCCCCCTTCAAATGCTATAGGGGAGAGTGAAATAAACATTCAACTTTGGCCCCCTGCCCCTTCGGCCCTCCGCCGCGAGCCCCTCGATATGGATGAAACGCACATCATTGGAAAGCTGCATTCTTCCTGAAGAAATTGATACATAAATCATCTCTCTAGGTTAATTAGGAAGTGAGCTACTGAGGTTTAAAGTGCTGGTTCAGCCCTTCAGCCGTTCGACGTGAAAATGTATTAAAATATTATGATTGTGAGTTCCATAGAGTCGATGATGGTGAGATACGCCTGATTTTAACTTTCTATTCCACAATAAGTCGAGTGTAGAAGCATCTCCCTTGTAATTCTACTGAAACAAAACTAATATGGCTGCGTCCTGCCTAACGCAAGCAAAAATGTTGTGCAGTGTTGCCAGATTCACACTTCTATTACAACTTTTTCGTCAATCCATGAAGCTGATAAAAAATCGGGTTTCATGTGTTTCAATAATTGTAATTCTTATACTAATAGATTTATTTTCGATTTATGTTTCTAACTAAATTATTCTGAAGGATAATTGTCGAAAATTAACTGGAAAACTAAAAACAAACATTAAAAACATATCTCAAACATGAAAATGTGAGTTTCATTCCATGGAATCAACGTTAAGCATATTTGAGACTAAATAACATTATTAACATATGACAGTGGATAGAATCAGGCCCAGTTATAAGAAGTGTTTTAAGAAACAAACAGAAGCAAAGTAAGTAATTTCGGACTTACCTTTTATAAGAGACAATGCAGTTTCACAAAATGCCCCATTTCTGGAGAATGACACATTAGCATCAACTTGTTTTCTAACGGAAAATGTTTGCGAAAAACACAGATAAATATGAATTCTTGGATCTTTTTTCGGGGAGTGGGACAAGTTAATTGTTGATCCGCCTCATTTTATTGTTCAGTGAAAACAAATAGTTTTTAGATTACACTCATTTTAGCTTGCTGATTAACGTAAAGTATTTTCATAGAGTAACTTCTAAGTTAATTAAATTAACACAACAATAGGCGGTCTTACGAATGCGATTGATTGAAGAGGTTAGTGTCGAAGAGATCCAAGTAAATGTTTGGAAGTTGTTTATTAAGTTTAAGAAATGTTATTTTCTCTTTCAACTTCCGAATTATGTGTTGTCTTTGTAAAATTCTCTCTCAAAAGTATCGCGAAGTAAATAATTACCGTAAGTCAGCAACATCCTAGTGCAGTGATACCCAACTTCCTTTTGCCCATGTGCAACATTAAAATGTAGCACGTTCTTCTATGTTTGTAAAATATATATAGCTAAAGGCCAAAACCAAAAAATAAAAATAAAATAGTTTTCTGGTACTTATAAATTTTAACATGACTTTATGTTCTTAGTATGGGTTGCATTCTGTCTTTTCTCAGTTGAGTTCCGTTAACTTTATGTATAGATTAAGAAGGAGAAATAAAACCTTCTTGCGACATGATTATTTCAAACAAATGCAACGTATGTGGCGGCCCAAAAAGGCAAACGTTGCGGGTCAGATCTGGTCCGCGGGCCGTAGGTTGAGCATCACTGTCCTAGTGTATTAATGTTACAGCCAATCTTTCTTGTGGCTGTATACAACCAGTCAAAAAGTTTAGTATTTTGGTTCGTTATATGCTATGACTAAGAGCGAATAACAAATTATAAAATCCTTCCAACCACGCTTATCCTGAAATAATAGAACCTCTTTTGTCTTCTCTAAAAGTTGCAAAGATTCAGCCCCCGTGGTCCAGGTGGTAACGGTGCGGACCAGGGATTGGTAAAAGGTAGGCACGCGATTTCGAACTCCACGGTTGACCATCCTGACAGGTTTTCCAGGGTTTCCTCGCTTTCATTAGGCGTATGCTGGGATGGTACCTTAAGTAAGATCCTGGCCGATATCTACACTATCCTCCGCCTAGTTTATCCCGCCCAGAGATAGAGATGCTAAAAGGCAATAAATAAATTTTGAAATTCAAAGATGCAACGAATTTATAAAACTGCTCATTTAAAGTCTCTGCCTTGCAATTGAATGAATCCTATGGATTTTCTTTTGTCTTTTCTACTTCATCTTAAGTGAAGAGCAGCCGACCGCGATAGTCGTGTTGTCTCAGACTAAAGGCCAGCGTCTCCAAGGTTTTGGGCTCAAATCTCTGCTGGAGCCTGGATGTTTTTGGATTTTATAGACATCTAGTGGAATCAAGAAGTACCGAAGTCATTAGTTACTAAAATGGCCCAAACTACGAAGATTACAAAGCTCTTTACAAACCAGAAACAACTTGCAGCAAGTTATTTGAAATCTATTTCAATGCTGAGAAACTTAAGTCTCTCAGTACGGGAGTCTATAAATTGTAGTAACTTTTTAATCGCGATACTTTTCTCTTTCTCAATTTTTTGATCAACAATGCGCACTTACCCTTACTGCACTATGTGTCACTGTCTACATTTGAAATTATGCTGTAGGGTCCATTAACTTGGGTCCCCCAAAATATACCAGCTATTAATTTTTAACCATGGCGCTGCAAAACGAGCACAGGTCAGTACAATATCTTGTTTCCGAAACAAATTGACTCAGGGTAGCGCTACCACTAACTTGGGCCCTCAAAATAGAAGAGCTTATAACTTTTTTTAACTCTTGCGGGGCAAAACGTGAAACCCGGGTGCAAAATTGTGCAAAACGAATGTAATCTGTTGCACTATGTGTCATTGTCTGATTTTTGAAATTTTGCTCTAAGGGGATACCATTAACTTGGCCCCCCTCAAATACAAGAGCTTATAACTATTTAACTATTGCGGTGCAAAACGCAACACTTGGGTGCAAAAACGGGTGCAAAATGATAAGCTATCTGTTTTCGAAAAATTTGATTGAGGGGGCTACCATTAACTTGGCCCCTCTCAGATAAAAGAGCTTATAACTTTGTAACCGTTGCGGTACAAAACGCGAAACTTGGGTACAAAACGGTGCAAAACGAGTGCAATCTGTTGCACTATGTGGCACTGTCTGATTTTTGAAATTTTGCTCTAAGGGGATACCATTAACTTGGCCCCCCTCAAATACAAGAGCTTATAACTTTTGTAACAATTGAGGTGCAAAACGCAAAACATGGGTGCAAAACGGTACACAACCAGCACAGACCGGTACACTATCTATTTTCGAAAAAAAATGACTGAGGGGGGCTACCACTAACTTGGGCCCCAAATAATAAAAGAGCTTATAACTTTTTAACCGTTGCGGTGCAAAACGCGAAAGTTGGGTGCAAAACGGTAGACTATTTATTTCTACAATTTGGTATCGGGGGGGGGGGGGGCAACTTAATGGACCCCACTTGTTGTTGTTGGAGTCCCAGCAACACTCATTCATGCTGATATTTTCATTTTTCTTGAAGGTAGTTATTTTATTTCTCAATATATTAGTTATTACTTTTAGTAGTAGACGTTTTGTTATTAAAGTGTATTTTACTTGATTTTCACCATTATGGCCTTGGAGTGTTTACTTTCAGAATCTTTGCCATCGCAGTCATCGCAGTTGACCCGATAGCGCGCGCCTGTTTGCCTGCACAGTCTGGTCATGTTTCACTAGATGTAAATACTTATGAGATATTTTACGGATCGCCACTCTCCAGGTCTCGCCTCCCGGCCAAGTATCTTTTCCTATAAAATGCAGACACTTTATTTGCCATCTCCCGGAGGGCCGTCACCAGTTCTGGTCTTCTCAGAACCTATGTGACGGGTCTCTCCCCCAGGAGAGCTCTTTGGTCTCTAACCAGTTCTTCTGTTTCTCTACATCTCAGGACAACATGTTCCGGGGAAGCAATCATCCCGCAGACGCGGCACATATTATCTTCAACTAGTTTTATATCCTTCAGTCTCTGACGGTAGGGCCCATGACCGGTAACGAAATGCAGTAGACCTCCTTCCAGTTCTAGGTTCATGTTTGCTCTCTCTGCCACGTCTGAAAACATGTTGAACACTCTTCTAGCCTTAGATGTTCATTCCAGAATCTTTGCCACGCACTGGTCAGTACTTCTTAATTTTCTCCCTTACTTTCTGCTGCCTGATGTAAGTTGTTCATAATTTTATCTCATCTTCCTTTCTTTAAACAGTACGCGGCTCCCATCCTTTTAATTTGAAGATGCATGGGCATTGTCGCGGTCGCCACCTGGAGTGCCTCCACCGGAGTGGTTCTATAGGCTCCTGTAAGACGGTGTAAGATTTATCTTTGAGATCTGTTGATAATTTGTATTTGTCTTATATCATCCATCAGGTGGCACCAGGTGCTGGCGGCATATCCAACAACGAAGCGAATTATGACATCATGGTACATTCGTATGATATTCATTGGTATTCTATAGTCGTTGATAGCGATATTTACAATTTAATGTGATATTTTAATAGCTTTATTTTTTATTGTAGTCACATGGGATCTAAAATTTAACTTTTCATCGAGTAGCATACCTAGATATTTTATCTCTTTTTCTCTTTTAATTGTTTTCCCTTCTATCTTCTTTACTGGTCCCCTATTCAAATTCAGTTTACCCTTAAATATTATATATTTCGTTTTTTCTGCTGATATTAATAGTTTATTGTTCTCGCTCCACGATGTCATTCGTCCAATAATATGATTTGCTTTATCTTGTAGATCTTTCCTGCTTTTGCCCTTTATTACGACAGCCAGATCGTCCGCATATCCCACGACCGGTTCCACTTCTTCCAGTCCGTTCAGCAGTTCCAGACATGGCTGAAACATCACATCCCACACAATCGACCCCAGCACTGAGCCCAGCACTGGGCATCCTCTTGTCGGAGCCTTGCTCACTACGCCATCAACCATATCTATTTCTATTGTTCTGTTTTGGAAGTAATCTTTTATTTTTTTCTAGACGTTTGGGTGAACCCGAATGTTTTTCAGTTCGCTCAAAACTGATGGCAACCACACATTATCACATGCGCCGGCAATATCAAATAAGACTCCTATGACATATTTGCAATTATCCTGCTTTAATCTATTTACTGCCTCGCAGAACTCATTTATTACATCTTCAATGAATTTACCCCGATGAAAGCCATATTGTAGGGTATAGTGTTCTAGGTTTTTTCTTTTGTCCTTAATTCTGTTAACTAATACCTTTTCAAAAATTTTGCTGATTACGTTAAGTAAGCAGATTGGTCTGTATGGTTTGGGATTCGTCTTCGGCTTATCCTGTCTCTTATACAAAATAATGATGTTTGCTTTTTTCCATGTTTCTGGGAATCTTCCTTGACGTAGGCATTCATTGTATAATTTCGCTAAATATGGTGCCCAAAATTCCGCTAAAGATTTGTAGATTTCGTTTTTAATACCGTCTGGACCCGGTGCCTTGTTTACTTTCAATGACTTTAGTGCGGCCTTTACTTCTTCATTGGTTATAGTTGGTAGTTCTTGTTCGTCACCTGCTTCTGGGGATTGCCTTACTTCTTGTCTGATTCTTGAGTGCTCCTCGTTGTCGTTCTCTACGCTATCATCTGGAAATAATTCAGTAAAGATTTGCTCCAAGGTTTGCTGCCAATTAATTGTAAACGTTCCATCGTCTATTTTTAATGTATTAATTACCCTTTTGTTTTTTGTTTTTTTTTTGCATTATTATCTTGTAAGACATACCCCAAATGTTCTTGCATAGGTTTTCGTCCACGAACTTTCCCCAGGTCTTCTTTTTGTTTTCAAAATGTTATCTTTCAAATTCTTCTTTTATTTGCCGATATTTATTTAATTTTTGTATTTTCAGTTCGTGGTCCCTGGCTACATTATAACTTCTACTTGCTTTTAGTCTCCATTTAAGTTTACCTAATTTTTGGGTCCAGAAAGGTTTCCTTTTGGACACCACGCTTACGATTGCTTTTTGCGTAACTTTCTCTATCTTCTCTGTGATGTCATCCAGATCCACACCCCTTTCGATTTGAGGTAGTTCCAATTTGTACATTAATTTAGTGTAGTTTAGTTTTTCGTACTATATTTTAATTTATTGGATTCTTCTTGTTCGTTGTTATTATTTTCTTGTGTAAAGTTAATATAAAAGCTAATTACGCCGTGCAGACTCGTCGTTGCGTTTTCCAACAAACTTTACTCCTGTATATTCCTATGTATATTACCTTCTGTCATCGTTGTATCTATGTTACTCTCCGCCCCTGCCCTGCCCTGGAATGTCGGTGGCTGATCTTCTATTTTATGGACTACGAGTTGGAATTGATTAATTATGTCTTCATATTTCTCCCCATTTCCATCCGTTCCAGGGCAGTGCCAGAGCGGGGACTTAGCATTAAAATCATCTAAGGTAAGTAATTTTCCCCTATAAAACCCTTACAAAGTTGTTTCCAGTTTATTTACAAAGATGTCGGCCGGCATAGAGAACTGGTTGTAGAGGTTGACAATGGTTATTTGGTGTTTTCCAAGTTTTAGGCTGAATGTCTGTATCTACTTCCACAAACGCTTCAATTTTCTTATTGAAGATTACAACAGCAACCATTGGGCCCGTATCCTCTGGTATCAGTGTCACTGCGTCTTTCGGCACGCCCGGTACTTTCCCTTTATTTATACAGGGTTCTTGATGCATACCACGCCACTTTTTCTTTATCGCAGTGTATCCTAAGTTCATGGATTGCTGGTGTGATCTGTTCAAGTAAACTTATACAAATCTGAACATTTAGGGTTGTTTTAGGTGGACGCAGCATGCTGGAAATCTCTACGTTGGCACAAATACTGTACGTCCATACGCCGTAGACGTTATTTAGTAGTTGTCTGTAGACGTTATTTAGTTGAAAAGGTTAATCTCTTCTTTCAAACACTTTGTCTACCAGGACCAATAGGTCCTGTGGGTCCGTTGTTATTCCACTGGAACGTCGGTTAATCCTGTCAACTTCTTCAATTATCGGAAAAGTTATTGTTCTTCCATTTAGGTGGATATTTCTTACAATCATCCTAAGAGCTGCTGTCAGTAGTAACGGCTCCTCAAGTCTCGACAGGATGTATCCCTTATTTAGATCTTCATAAAATTCGTTTGGGTTAAAACTGGTCACTCTAGCCTCACCTCTCCCTGCCACCTCCTCCTTTTTTTCCTCAGCCGTATCCTCTTCTTCCATGTTCTGCGAAGTCGTTTCAAAGCTTCTGTTTTTGTTTGCTGTTTTCTTATACAACTTCGGTATCCATGGCTTCCATCTTTTTTTCTGCCTCTTTCCGTCCGTCCTACTTCTTTTCTTAGGTTGCCTCTCGTTTTCTGTTTGGTCCCTGTAATTTGTCTCCATCTTAGTTTCCTGGATCTCTATTTCTTTGTCCGTTTCCGTCTCCGTAGCCCTTAGCGTGTTCCATGTTCTTATGACATTTCCGTAAAAATACTGGTCCTGTATTATCATTACTAGATCTACACTTTCCATATCGTGTTCCCACTTCTTCAGGGGCTGTAGCACATCACCAGGCTCCGTCCTCCAGAGTCCCATCCTTATAGCTGGTACGATAATTTCTATTTTCTTTTCGTATTTCATGGCCGAAAATAAGTTCATTACCAGTTTCAATTCTTCTAGGAATGTTTCCCTGGACGACTTGGTGTTTATGAACTTGCAGTTATATATATTTGTTGACAGGTAAATATCTAAGTATTTGTTTTCCTAGATGTCGATCTTGTAGTATTCAAGGTTCTCCAGATTATATCCATTGTGCGATAAGGCCACAGTCTGAGCAAAACCTCTTGGAAAAGTTGTTAAGTTCGGATTTATGTAGTGAAGTATTACTTAATTTTCTAAATCCATGTCTATGTGTCCATTCTTGATTTCAAGAAAGTTTTCGGTAAATTGAGTATTGTCCTCAGTCAGCCAATTATTTAATTTTTCTAATTTTTTGTTGTTAAATCTTAAAAGCCTCTTGAGGCTTCGTTCATTCCTGCATGTTTTTTTTTCTTTCGTGGGATTGGTGATGCTGTCTCAGATCTTTCAGGGTTACAGGCCATAGTCGAATCGATCTATGACGCGCTGCAACACCCGCTTATATTGTGGACATTCGCTTTGATTTTTTGCCCCACCCAACTTTTTTCTTGAATTACAAGGAATGCAGATTTTCTTTTCCTTGTCCTTGCAGTCTGTCTTCTTATGTCCTTTCTCTCTACAGCTGCCGCACATAGCAACATTACGACAATGAGCCGCATTGTGGCCATACTCGTGGCAGTTCAGGCATGTCGTGACGACCAGGAAGTCTTTTACGTTAGTGGCCTCATATACTATGTATACACGTGGGTTTCTCAGAATGATCTCCCGTAGCTGTTTTGGCACTTCCAAGACCAGATGGTATCTGTCTTGATTCTTTGGGCCTGTCTTAAACCTTGGTCTTATCAGTAGTTTTTGTTCTTCCGTGATGTTCTGGAGGTTTCTCTCTATCAATTCTTCAATTGCCTCTGCTTTCTTAAATTCCGCTGGTACATTTACATAATCATTAAAGAATTACGTTTGTTACTTTTATTCGTCAAGTCGAAATTTTGGACCATCCATGGATGTTTTCTTATTTTCTCTTCATCCTGCACTGTTGTAATTTGCAGGATGAGCGTCGTCCTGGCCTCTATATTTTGAAAGTTTATGCGGTCTTGTCTTGTTACGATTTTTGTTAGCCTCATCCTAGTGTCCTTGAGGCTTTCTCCCTCTTTTGGTTTTATCACGATCGTTGGTTTTGAGTTCCTCTTGTTAGACTCTATTAGGCGTGTTTTCTCTGGGATCTTAGCTATATCTTTTTTGTGCATGTCCGCGAAACTCACCACCGGAGCCATGGTTCCACTTTGGCCCTTTGTTGCTTTTAGCGTCCCATTTTCTGTACAAAGCTTCTTTATATCTTCCTGAAGTTCACGCATCTTCCCTTCTATTTCTTCCTTGCTCCTCTCAATCTGTTCGTTAGTTACTTCCAATTCCTTGATTCTATGACTACCTTGGATAGCTTTATATTTCAGTTGGCTAATGTTCCTTTCCTGTTTGTCAAGTTCGATTTCCCTTTCTTTCAATTTGGTTTGTATCTGTACCAGCTTGATCTCGCAGTTTCTGAGCCGCTTATTCTCCTTTTCCAACTTTGCTTGTTTTTTCTCCAACACTACTATCCTTCCTTCTAAGAATGCTTGGCAGATTCTGAGATCTTCAATTTATTTTTCTTCTCTTTTCCGCTCGGCAATCTCTTCTTCTTGTTCTGGAGTTCTCTTCCTTTTGGTTGAGTCTTCAGAAACCAGTGTTGGTGTACCTGGTCTTGATGTTCCTTGTTCTGTTTCCCAGTCATGTGGCCTTTTCCTAACACCTCGTAGAGATTTTGGAGTGCCATCTCTTTCCGTCTGCATCTTTTCCCATCTGCGTTTACTTCTTCCACGATGCTTAGTTTTAGTTCTTTGTTTTCCTTGTTGGATCTCGGTTTTGAAGTATTTCTTTCTTTCTTCTTTATCTTTTCCTGATGTCTCGGGTAGAACGGATTATTAACCAAGCGGACCTAGTGAAGTCAGAAAGTTCGAGCTTTTTCGCCATGTCCGAAAAATTGTAAGCTCGCGCACCGAAAAACACTATCACAAACAGAGAAACAATTTAGTTTATACAGTACACTAAGGAAGGAAAAATAAAAATAGTCGCATCTTCGGGGACGCGGATCAGAGCACGCAGCACCCGGAAGGTCGCCGACCGCAGTTTGGGAGGTGGAGATTGGGAAAATGGGGAAGGATCTCTGCGGGTTTTTTTATTTTCTTTCTTTGCTTATTTGTCCCACAAAAATTGGGGCAGACCACACAAAAATTGGGGGAGCCGTCCAAAATGTTCGTGACCAAACTCCGGGCCGAAAACATTTGGGGGCAATCACCCCCCAAGGGTAGGACCTCCCAAAATGTTCACGACCAAAAGCCGGCCCGAAAACATTCCGGGGTGGGGTGGGGTTATGACCTCCATCTGTGAAGCCAACGACCCCCAAAATAATATGCACCCATCGTCAACGGCCCCGAAGACACGGACCACTCAGCACTTCATGTTCTTATAAATCACTACCTAGGACTTAGGAAAAAATATAGTGTTGAAAGGAACCAGGTCTTAATTATTTCCGCTCAATAACAGTTTGTCCTTCAAGGACACAGGATGTTCTAGAGACACTCACGATAATGAGGAGTCTTCACAGCCAACGTGGATGGGTTTGTTTTAGTTCCATATGTTTAACATGGGAAACTTTTGGTCCTTAATAGCTTTCACACAAAAAATCGTCCAAGGTCCGTACCTTCTAAAACGTTTCTTTTATGTTTATGAAAAAAGTAATGTTTATGAAGCGAAGAGAGTTAGGGAAACGGGATATATAAAGCAATGCACTGGAATGGTGGGTTGAGTATAAATGAGGAATTGGAAGACATACTGGGAGGAGAAGACGGGAGAAAGTATTCCAGAAAATAGGGGTTGTTCTGTAGCTCGCTCCTGCCCTTTTGCACTTTATTATTTATTTATTATTTAATTATTTATTTATCTAAAATATTTTTGTGCTTTGATTCAGTTTCCTTGTTATGTTATTTCCTGTTACAAGTTTATTATAGCGGTCTAGTTGAGTAGGGGGTGTGGCCTGTGGGAGAAGAACTGTGATTGCTTAAAATTTGTTTTGTTTGGAAAGTAAACGTATTCGGAGACCTGATTCGCAAATGAAGTACAAAGGATCTCTTGGCCTTCTGGTGAATTCTATGAACTGTTAATGTTGATTCGTGTTTCGTCTGAGGAAGATGTTGTTAGAATATCGAAACTGTAACGCTTGCTGTGTCTTTTTACAATATAGTTAAGTTTACCTTGTCAGTCGGTTTTACTCCTAATTAAATTCGTTTAATAAATATCAGTAAGTCGGACATCACTGATATGTGATTTAATCTTGTGTATCACATACTGTTTGTCCACTGATTGTAAAATGTAGTAATACACGTAATATCGTAATCAGAAGTTTCTACGTAATGAATTGTGCTCTAATCGAATCGTAGGTGGATAAAGTGATAAAATGAAGTAGCAATAATCAGTCATGGGTCAATACAATTAAATGAAACGTGATAGGAAAAAATCTAACATACAATACTTAGAGATAACATTCAAAGAGTTACACTGGTTTATTATCATTGATTGTTCAATTGTTTGCATTAAAACTCATATATTCTTGTACTTCATTGGAATGTTAGCTGAGTTTTATCTTATTTTATCTTCTTAAATATCAAAATATAAACACAATACCGTTCTATCAAATATGCTAAAATTTACGTGTAAATATGTTTGTAATATATATATATATATATATATATATATATATATATATATATAGTATGCATGAGATTTTTCGTACTGTAATGTTATAGTTACAAGTTTTTGACACATACACAACGAACATTGGATTAGTCAGTTTCATTATGACAAGTTTATGTTGTGACAACAGACTGAAACATGTGAATATTTTATGATTTACTGTAGAAAGATTAGTTTCTTAAAAATTAATATTTTTCAAATAAAACTAAAGATAAATAAAAGATAATTTATTTTGCTGAATGCTTAATAATGTGAGTTGCCTCCAATTGCCTTGAAATTTTAATGTTTTAATTTATACGGAGATGTGGGTCATCACCGACTATCTCCAAATGTTGATTGGTATCGGAGTGTGGACCACTATCGACCAAAATATTAGTAAAATAATTTTTATGGGGTCACTATTGACTATGTGGAGATGTCAATTTATTGATTTATTTGGAAATGTGAGTCACTGCCAATATACTGACATTTCTATGGGGATATGGGTCACTGCCGACATCTTGAAATTTAATTCAATATGATTTGTATGACAATTTATGAAACCGCAGACATTCTGAAATTTTAATTTAGCGTGTGTGTGTGGGTATGTGTGAGGACCTTATTTCCGTATTTCCATGTGAGATATCTCCTTATGAAATAAGTTCCCTCCTGATTTCTCTTAGTTCTATCTGGAGGGATACACTGAATGCACAATTCACCTAAGTGAAGTTTCGACTTCTGTTGCACTTTATAAGTGTGAAGACTAAAGACGGACTTTTGCCAGATAGTGCCACTGGTATCCTAGGAAGGAATAAAAATTGACGAAAATGAGGATAGAATCCGGTTCGTTTCAGAGATAGCTTATTGCCCGGATGGATACTGCTATTAGTTCACGTGCCGGATGATCTTTTAGGGAGAACAAATGAAACTTTGCCCAAATATCGTATAGGTCATGTGGTACATGAAAAACTATTATAGACATCCAAGAATGGTAGCTTTCAAATTTGGCGATTCAAAATGACAGATAGCGATCGTACCTCAAAGCATTACCGTATAACTCGGATTGAAATTATCCGATTTGTATAATATGTTCTTTAAAAAATATTGGGTAAAAATTATATCTCCCATGGTACACGAAACATTATGATGGACATCCCAGAATGATAGTTTTCAAATATGGCAGCACAGAGGGACCTATTCCCCCCAATGGCTATGACGGAGTCCCCCTAATTTCATGGACTCATCCATTCAAAACAAATATACCAATTTCCATTTATTTTTTCGTAAGAAATATGACCGAACATTTCCAATCGTACATTTGATACTCCTTCTGAAAATTAATTGTGTTGAATAACAAACACGTTTGAAAATATCCATGTAATACGAATATATTAAATTTTCATATCTTTATATATATTAAATGGAAGGAGGAACTATTTATATAGTTTACGTGCATTGTAATGGTTTTTGTGTTGGTATCTTGTTGCAACAATATGGTGCATATGTGTTTCGTTGGACATCTGTCGAAAAATGTCGAGCTCACACACAGGAATTATAGTGGATAGTCTTCTCTTTTCATTACTGTCATGGAACTTATTGTACGTTCTTCTGAAGAATTAGTCATTGAGACACTTAGACAGTAACAAAAATCTTATACGAAAAAGTTTTAGTTTGAGAATTGGAGAATGAACAACCCGACACAGTATAAGAAATCCCCTGACCCTATAAGTAAACTTCCTGGCCGTTTATACTTTGGTCAACAATAAAATTAGGATTTAGTTCTGTCTTGGACGGACATTACAACATGCTACTTCAAATTGATTCCACAGAAGCTGATCGCATTTTACAAAGATATTTTCTGCTAACACCATGTATTAAGTCTACAATTACAGAAAATTGATGACCCGCTTGCTTCACCCTTTAAACAAATATGCTAAGCACACATTATTTTACAATTGAATTATCACGATAACTTAGAAAATTTGCTCTTAATTTCACACCTGTTATCTCTTCTTCATCTATATCCATTCATGACCTTGCATCTACACTATGTTTTGACAAGGAACAGAAAGGTTTTGCAACTTTACCTTGTTTTATTTCCTAAAAGCAGTTTTCAATTCTATTTGGTACTGACAGAAACTAATAAGAACAGCATATTTGGAATAACCAGTCCGTTATTGTTAGTTACTAATACGATATCATTGTCGATTCTGTTTGTCCTTTTATCCGCTGAATTCGATTTAACTGGACTTGGAAATGTTGGTGGAGGAAATTGATTTAGTTCTTGAAAAAATTTTGGAACACTTTCCATGGTACTGTATACTTCTGGTACCACAAGATTACTCGCAATAAGAAGTCTGACTCTTACCCTTTCTCCTCATTCATCATTTCGTAAGTCACATTTCTTGGTAATGATTTCCCCTTAATTCTAAAGTCACAACCACATGAAAACACTTCATATGATTCAGTTATGATACTGAATTCTTTTCCACAAATGAAGCAATTTTTTCTAAAGTGAACGTTGCTTCTGAGTTCCTTAAACAAGCTGAAGATGTTCAACGATGAGATGGGTTACCGGTCTGCATTGATATATGATCAGCTTTGATATTAGTACGTCTTGCATAGTTTTGCCTGCACGCGCTGTGAACCCGAATAGTACTTTCTCCTTCCAACCTTTCACGTAGTCCATCATTTCATTCAAACTAACCTCAACAACTCAATTAGTAATTCTCTTTTCACTATTACAGTTTTTTCTTTCACGATATTTCCCACTAATATTACACAATAAATTAAAACCCACTATTCTTCATTTGTTATATTTCCAATTAATAAGTAATTTGTTAAGTTTAGTGCATTCATTCCCTTACGTAAATTTTCGCAAGATCATGATAGAGTTTCTTTAAAATGATATCCGATTATTACGCTCTGACAGAAAATAACCTACAACTTTTCACAACCTACAACATCGGGTCTACAAAATAACCTATAACCTAAAACATTAAATTGAAAATACTACATTTTCAAGGTTAAGTTATATAAAAAGAAAAAAAATACACACTAAATTTAATTTGCACCTAATAGAAATATGACTAACCTTATAGTAATAGATTCTGTGAGGTTCTATTTGCTCTTCCTGAGCACATGAAATAGCTTAAAATTGAAGAGCCTCCTTCCTTTTCTTTTCTTCAGTACCTTCATAGAAATTTGACGTGACTCAGTTTTGTTGCAGGCTGGCATGCTATCTGTGTACGCGATATATCACATGAAAAGGCCGCCAGAATACACTACCATTTCATCATCTATTTTACTTGCCACTACACAGCAAAGACACAATGTCATAATCGTTGACAGCTCACAACAGCCTAATGTGGATAGGGCACACACAAAAGATAAAACATTGTTCGCGCCCTGGTACGCCTCATAGCTACCTCATCAGCTAACCCAATAATTGTTCAACCATATTGATATATACATAGTTTTAAAGGTTATGAAACATACAACAACTATTATCTCAAACATATTTTTGATATTGTGAGCTTTAAGCAAGCTACACCATAAAATATGTAAATAAAATATAGCGTTATTTTGAGTTTTTGATCTATATAAATTACGGCAAAACTACTAGTAATAGCACGAAACGCAAGATAAACATTTTTGTAGCCTGCAATATAGGAATTCTAACAAAAAAGAATCATATCGTCATGTCTATTAGGTAGATTTCGAAGAAATTATACCTATTGAGATCGGTACGATATGAAAGTGTATATATATATATATATATTAACACGCTAGCGGCCATAATTTTGAAGAAATTTGAACCAAATTTTTATATGTTGTTTCTAGGCTTAATAGCTCGGTTAAGTTCGTTAATGAGCAAAATCGGTCGCCATTTGGATCCAAAATGGCTGCCGAACCCATTGTTGTATAGAATACACAGCTTAAACCGCTGGGGCTATTGAAATCAAATTTGGCATAAAGGTACAACATCACCTTTTGATTATGAAAATGTTACCTAATGAGTTCAAAGACGCCATCTTGGATCCAAAATGGCGGACCTAAAAATCCATTTTCCACACCGTTTGAGCTAAAGATACGAAATTTGGCATAAAGGTGCATTATGACGAGTAGTTTAGGGAAATATCACAACATTTGGGAAAAGTCGCCATCTTGGATCCAAAATGACCGCCCAAAATCCCATTTTGCACACCGTTTGAGCTGGATAAATGAAATTTTACTTGAAGTTGTACTATCACAAGTAGGTCACGACAAAATAAGAAAACTTTCAAAAAGTCGTCAACTTGGATCCAAAATGGCCGCCCCAAAAACCCAATTTCCAAATCATTGAAGGTAGAGAAACGAAATTTTCTTTGAAGTTGTATGACCAAGAGTAGGTTACAATAAATGGGGCAAATCTTCCCTTTGGGGGCGCAGCCAACCGTGGGAGGGTGAAGATGTACTCCGTGGTGGTGTAGTGCTGCAGGGAGATTTTGGTTAAGATAAAGGAGGCGCATCCTCTCAAAAGCACCGAAGTTGGGGGGCGAGCCCCGGCTCCCAGCGAAACTTCGAAATCTGCCTCAGCCTGTAGGCCTACCGAAAGGGATTTTTTTTAATTCAGGTATAATACAATTTCCGAAAGTCTTTAAATTTGTAGTTTCGGGGATAGAGGGAAGCAGAAGGGGGAGGAGCGGGGAGTTTTGGGAAATGCACAGGTATTAAAAATCTATGTTGCAGCTGGCGGCCATATTGGATTTTGACGCTTCGGATCACTTTTTCATATTAACGTTTCTAATGTGAATCAGGAAACTTTGAAAATATTACTTTCATTTAGTCCTGGGGTAGGAATCCATATGGGGGTACCCTAGCTTCTTTACTATATTGGATGTGCAGCAGGATGGATCGAAAAAAACGAACGCTTTTTTTTTGGTCAAATGGCTTCAATATTAAGTGTAAAAAAATTAGCTTGGTCGGTTGACATTTCAAACTGCCGCCAGACTCCAGAAATTGTGAAAATCAAGCTAAAACTTCCGTTTTGAAAAAAAAATTAAAAACAATAATTCCGCTTAAAATGGTAGAAATTTACCTTAGAATAAACTTACTGTAAAATTATGAGATTGGGACAACTTATTTTCGACAAAAAGAACGGTCCAAAATAGCGAAAAATCGCTAAAATTCACCCTTTTAAAAATCAGTTTATCAGTGTTTTGGCATCATTTATATTAGTGAACCTGAAACTAATATACTTGAAGAAAGTATAATAATAGTGTGTTGAATTAATATCAGATTTCAGAAATCACTCAGAGGAGGTAGCTCCAGGTTAGTTCCGCCCACCCGCCATCCCTTTTTTCAGTGCAAGTTAAGAACATTAAAGGATTTTCTTTTCTCCTTACATATGAAGCTTTCTTCTCAAATCCTGGCATGAGTTTTCTCGACCTCAACGTATCCAAAATAAATCAATGTCTTGCTTCTTATTCGCACACTAAGGCCACGGCTTTCTTTACGATCTTCACCGCTTTTTCCACATTACGTGTGTGGCAAGGAAAGCAGATGATTTCTTGGTCCTCAATAGCTGAAGTACATATCTTCTCTAGTAAATCTTGATCACTATATATCCTCGTTAATGGTGAATCTCGCAATTCGCTTGTACCCTAGTCAATCATGTTGGCTCCATTAACTTGCCCCCCCCCCCCTCCTCGCCCACCAAAGCAAATTTGAGAAATAAATAGTCTATTGTTTTGTACCCTTTTGCACTCAAGTTTCGCGTTTTTCACTGCAACGGTTAAAAAGTTATAAGCTCTTCTATTTTGGGGGCCCAAATTAATTATAGCGACCCCTCAGTCAAATTTTTCGAGAACAGATAGTGTACCGATCTGCACTCGTTTTGCATCCAAGTTTCGCGTTTTGCAGGGCCGTGAGTTTAAAGTTAATAGCTCGTATATTTTGGGACAGCCAAGTTAATGGTAGACCCCTACAGCAAAATTTCAAATTTAGACAGTGACATATAGTGCAGTAAGGGTAAGCGTGTATTGTTGCTCAAAGAACTGAGAAAGAGAAAAAAATCACCCGATTCAAAAATCACTAAAATTGTTAGGTTACCGCACTGGGAGACTTAAGTTGCGCAGCATCGAAATGGATTTCAAATAAACAGATGCAAGTTGTTTCTGGTTTTGTGAAGAGTTTTTTTAAACTTCATAGTGTGGGCCATTTTAGTAACTAATGACTTCGGTACTTCTTGATTCTACTAGATGTCTCTAAAATCTACAAACATCCATCCAGGCTCCAGCGGAGATTCGAGTTCAAACCTTGGAGACGCTGACCTTAAGCCTGAGACAACACAACTATCGCGGTCGGCTGCTTTTCTTTTAAGATGAAGTAGAAACACACAAAAAGAAAAGCCATAGGATTCATTCAACTGCAAGCTAGAGACTTTAAATGAGCAATTTTATAAACTCGTTGGATCTTTGAAATTCAAAAATAATTTATTGCCATTTAGCATCTTTATCCCTGGCCGGGATAAGCTACGCAGAGGATGGGGAAGATATTGTCCAGGATCGTACGTAAGGTACAATCCTCAGCATTCGCCCGGTGAAAGCGAGAAAACCCTGGAAAACGTCTCAGGTCAGCCGTGGAGTTCGAAACCGCGTGCTTCCTCTTTACCAATCCGAAGTTCGCGCCGTTATCACCTGAACCATGGGAACTGAGTCTTTGCATCATAGAGAGACGATAAAAAGTGGTTCTATTACTTCTGGATAAACATGTTTGGAAAGGTTTTATAACTTGCTATTCGCCCTTGGCCTTAGCATAACGCACCAAAATACTATACTCTTTGACTGGCTGTATAGAACCACAAGAGATATTGGCTGTAACATTAATACAGTAGGACAATGATGCCCAATCTACGACCCGCGGACCAGATCTGACCCGTAACTTTTGCCTTTCCGGGCCGCCACATATGTTGCATTTGTTTATCATAAACATGTCGCAAGAAAGTTTTATTTTATTTCTCCTTCCTAATCTATACAAGAAAAAAACAACTGATCTCAACTGTGAAAAGACAGAATGCAACCCATACTAATAACATAAAGTTATGATAAAAATTGTAAATATCAAAACTTTTTTAATTCTTTGGTTTTGGCCTTTTGCTATTTTCACAAACATAGAAGATCGTGCTAAATTTTAATGTGGCACGTGGGCAAAAAGAAGTTGGGTATAAATGCACCAGGATGTTGCTCACTTACGATAAATATTTACTTCACGATAATTTTGAGAGAGTTTAGAATGATAAAACCTAACTCGGAAGTTGTAAGAGAAAATAACAATCCTTGAACTTAATAAACAACTTCCATAATTATATGTTTGAACACAAATTGTTAATTTCTTATTTCAAAATATCACTTCCACGTTTCTGCATTTTGTCTATTTACTTTTTGGACTTATTTACTTCAAATATAATCAATTCAACATTAAACTATTCCATACTTTTGCTGCAAAAAGCACTACTTAACGACTAAATTACTTCTTACTGTGTAGTTATTTGTAACTACTTCTTTCTGAGGCGCAGCTACCGAACTGAGCAATTCAATTGTTAATGCACGCGAACAGGTTTAAACACATGCGTAATACAGTACTTCTCCAAAGAATAATTTCATTGCTTCCGAAATAGCTCATGTTTCAATTATTTTATAACGGTGATTTTAAAATTACCAGAGCGCGTCCTGTCATGTAGAAGTACAGATGCTTATCAGAATAATGGAAACACCTGAACGAAAGTGCAAC
>JAGDQP010034901.1:0-19858 GCA_022664845.1 Lepisma saccharinum | reverse complement strand
TGGGAGGCCTTCATCCAGCAGTGGATAGAAAACGGCTGAATATGATGATGATGATATATATGGATAGACCAGGAGGAGATTATGAAAAACAAAGTGTAAGAAAACCGTTTATTATAAACAGGAAAATTACTGTTGGGGGTCATCGGCCGTAAGACATGGTTAAAGGGGGTCTCGGCATGAAAAGGGTTGAGAAACACAGGCTTGCTGTGTCTTCAGCCTGTTTTAATTAAATTAAGTATGGATACAAAGCGTCAATGTAATTATATAAATATGTATGTATGTGCGTAGTGTATGTGTGTGTGTCGTGTCCGATGAATGAATGGCTATGTTTATCGCCTTGTAATCAATGGGTTTGAGAGGTGCGAAACATTATGCTATCCCTCCTGAATATCTAGCCAAATTCTTTGCCTTCACTTTCAAGAGCTAATTTGCCCTCACTTTGTGTCGCCCCCATTCTCCTACTACGTTTTCTCATCCACTTCGAGCATGGCAAGGTGAGGAAACAACCGCGAAGCAATAATTCTGTCATTCAGCAGCGCTTTTTAATAGTTATTTATGATGTTTATGTTAGGATGTGGAGTAAGGTTGGGAGACGCACAACAGATCCGTTACCTCAAGGGACAAGGAGGGAAAAAAACTAGTCATACAAATGTAAACAATATGATTACTGTTGACTTTCTCTCTCTCTCTCGGCCATTAAAAAAATGTGTCGACAGCTTTTGTTTTCACATGAAGAGATTGTATCCCAAATAATGTGCAGTAGTTATTTCGTAACACATTTATGATGTGTTCATCTAGACTAGAACAATTTTCGAAAATTCTGGCAGTAGGAAGCAAGATACTCTTATTGCACTCTTAAATACTTTCCGTAGTAATTAATAGTAAATGTAAGTTAGCAACACTAGCAGCACGTAGTGACATCTATTGAGAAAAAAATGACGGCGAGTGAAGGTTTAGTCCCTTCTTAAACAATATTACCAACAATTTATAATTTCACGGTAATATTACTAAAATAGAATAAAAAATATGAAATAGGCTTATTTTAAATTATGAATTTATAACACAGATTTCATTGTTTTGAGCGATTTTTTTTCGATTTCAGGGAGTCGCAAACAGGACTGTAGCCAGTCTTAAACCGCAAAGGGTGCCAGAACAAGTTTAGTGGGAGCATCTCGGCCGGCGAACAGGGACAGCAGCGGCAGAGTATAACCCCCCCCCCCCAAATGATTCTGCCAATATGGGGAAGGCCCTTTAAATCGTTTTGCAAATGCTTAATGCAATAGACCATGGTACACGCCTAATGTCCAATCCATACGTTCTCGTCCTGGGAGATCGTTAGTACACAAGCAACTGCTTGGCGAACGACCACAGATGTGCTGTTCATCAACCCGCATTTGCAGACCCCGATTTTTATTTATTATATGATGGTACGAGTAAAGAAACAGTTTCACAGGGCCTCATTGCCCGGAAGAAGAAATGTAGCTGTCAATGGCAGCGGTCACTCCTGCAGGTAGTCAAAATGTCCGGGTTTGGACAGTAAACTCCCATAAAACGACATTGCAACTCGAACGAACATGTATGAGGCGACTCTGAACATCAAAGGATTGTGAGAAGGGTAGAGGAAGAATGTAGAAAATTTTGAACTACAGTCAGGAGGACGTACATTCTACTTGAAACGAACAAAAAATGTTAAACCGACAGACATTGGTTTCATAATAGACACAACCTAAAGACAAAAACCACAGAGATCGAGCAAATTTAAGATAGAATCGCAGAAGGAGTCAGTGTTCGATTCTTGTAATTTCCAGAGAGGGGGAAGAATTAGTGAGATATGTATTATACGGTATTTTGGGATCGTCCATATCCCAGGTTAGAGATCTGTAAAAAGTATCAGAAAGATTTTTGCCGAGATAAATCCCAACCATCCCCCGCTACAAATCGAACACTGGAAGGAGTGATAAAGATAAACAAGAAATACAGTATGTAAATTATACAAGTTCATGCACCAATAACATAACATCCGGTGTGTTATAGGTAGAAATATAAACGAATAATATTTTAATGTAATCATATATTTAACGCCATGGAACATTATTGTAATTTCACGCGAATATGAAGATGGCTTCCAGAGCAATGTTTGATACATTTACATTGTCGGTACTTTTAGATTATCAAGTGCCATATTCAAATATATCGAATGATGAATTATTTAACCTGGAAATATTCTCGTACGTAATCTATACGTATAAATATAAAGGAAATAACTGCTACTTTATGGTACTATTAAATATACCAGGTGTATGCATAAGTAGTTTCCGGTTTACCTAAGAGATGGCGCCAGCGAAAAGTACGCAGCGTATTCATTTGACACACACCTCATTTTGTTCGTCTGACATTAAACTACAAACACACACAAGTTGAGTCCGCCAAACACTAGCGTCTTTGTTTTATCGTTCAGTGATCATGTCGAAGTTTGTGCCTGAAAAAGAACATTTGCGGCACGCATTGCTTTTCTTATTTAATCAAAAGAAAAAGGCCGTTGAAAGTCATTGTGTGCTGGTAGAAACATATGGTGAACACGCTTCATCGATTAAAACATTTGAGACATGGTTTCGACAATTTAAAAGTGGTGATTTCAATGTGAAAGACAGTGCGCGCTCTGGTAGACCACAAAAGTGCGAAAACGAGCAATTGCAGGTGTTATTGGAGGATGACCCAACTCAAACTCAACAGCAATTGGAAAAATCATTAAATGTGTCACAAGAAACAATCAGCAGACGTTTACGAGCAATGGGGAAGATCAATAAACTGGGTAAATGGGTCCCACACGATTTGAATGAACGTCAAATGGAAAATCGCAAAGTCACTTGTGAAATGCTGCTTCAACGCCATGAAAGAAAATCCTTTTTGTATCGAATTGTGACGGGTGACGAAAAATGGATTTATTTTGAAAACCCGAAGCAGAAAAAATCGTTACTTTCACCTGGCGAAGCCGGTCCTTCAACACCAGGGCCAAATCGCTTCGGTAAGAAGACCATGCTTTGTGTCTGGTGGGACCAGAGCGGTATTGTGTATTATGAACTGTTGAAACCCGGCGAAACCGTTAATACACATCGCTATCGCCAACAAATGATTAATTTAAATCACGCATTGATCGAAAGACGACCGGAATGGGCCCGAAGACATGGCAAAGTGATTGTGTTACACGACAATGCGCCGTCTCACACAGCAAAACCAGTGAAAGACACCTTGAAATCGCTTGGATGGGACATCCTTCCGCACCCGCCGTACTCCCCAGATCTGGCGCCATCTGACTATCACCTCTCCACATCAATGGGGCACGCGCTCGCAGAGCAGCACTTCAGCAATTTCGAAGACGTTGGAAAATGGCTCGACGAATGGTTTGCCGCAAAAAGACAAGCAGTTTTTCTGGCAAGGTATGCTTCAATTACCTGAAAGATGGGCGAAATGTGTAGAAGCCGATGGCCAATATTTTGAATAAAACAAAATTAATTTCCCTTGAAAATTACGTGTTTTCTTTACCACAAAAACCGGCAAAAACTTATGCATACACCTGGTAATATGATAAATACCAGAATACTCCAGGACAAATATGATTGTTATATGTGGTGCATGAAACATACATTATGTGAGATAGTAACGTATGTGATAATCAGATGATTATTCATATGGTAGATGCTATGATCTCAAAATATAATAAAAGTATTTTCCAGTTAACTATATTGGTCTATGAATCTCCACGGATAGAGTATCCTATATTTGTATATGCTTAATGGATGACTTTTAGATACTCCCTCGGTTCACCTCACTTGTAGGGGGTATCAAATGGGAGTTAGTATATTACTTGTCTACAAGTAATAAAAGTTTCTCATCTATTATAAACATATACATATACTATCAAACATAATACCGAGGAGGAAGTCGAAGATCTATATAAAGTAACGTCCCTGAGTACCACTAGCCTAGGCTATATATTACCAGTGCTCCGGCTCTGCCGTGAGATTTGGATTTGGATTAGGGTGCTGAAAGGCAAACATTATAGTTTTGAATTGCAACCAAAGCAAAAACCAAAAGATCTTGTATTCAGGTAGTGTATAGTTTCGTCCTAAGGAAGGAGGACACCCTGTATGTAAGGATTATGCTTAGCAAAGGAAACAAGAAAGAGGACAATATCAAAACAACTGACCTATTTATCAAAAGATCTTAGGATCTTTCTGCTCAGAAGCTCAAGAATAAATGAGCTTACAGCTACAGCTACAGCTACACAACCACTAAATAATGGGATAATAAGGCAGCTTGCGCATGCAAATTTTGGCCACTCGAGCGCAACTGCTTTGGGAGATATCGATTATATAAATGTTAAATTCTGTTTGTGCAAAGTGATCAAAAAGTGTGGAAATACCCTTATGTTATTAAATTGCTGAGATAAATGTTAGGTAAATAAACAGAATGGGCACGAGGCGGAAGGCGTTATCTGTTGCAGGGCATGTTCTTCATGGCCGCCATCTTGAAGTCTGCTATATTGAATCTCGATTGATTCTCTTAAATAGGAAAGAGCTCATGTAATGTGTAATTCTGGGCTAGAATTTTATGTGAAATACGTTTCTGAAGTCATTAGTTTAAAAATGTTAAATCGCCTCAAAATTCAGTCGAGTTTTAATTTTTAACAATTTATAAGTCAAATACCAAAAGTGACAAAAACATGAAATTTTGTATTTTTCATCCTTACCAATAGCACTACTTATGTACAAAAAATTTCGGATTTTCGTGACTTCAAGTTCCCGACCATTGGTTGATTTGGTATGGAATGACCCCGGTGGCTGTGCTTACTGATCGTCCTTTCGATTTGTTGTTCCTTTCTTGAACTTGAATGGTAATCATAAGAACCACTAATTGGAAACAGCTCGAATACCAGGTACTAGCTTGGTCTGATATCTTTTGACTAAATAGTATGATAGAAAGAAGCTACACACACATACCTTTAAACACAGGAGCGTACATAATTCATTGGTCACTGAAATACAGCTTATGTTCTATCCCTTAGAATAACACAACACAAGATAATGATATACCACAGATGCCAACATAGAAAATTACGCCGGTATAAACAGGGCCAGGGCCGCTAGGCCGCAATCGCGGCCTAGGCCCTCTTTGAAGAAAATAATGAAAACAATAAAGAAAGAAAGAGAAAGAGAGAAAAGCTAAAACAGAAGATAGCTAAATAATTTCGTAGATCACTGGTTATTATGATCCTCTTCCATCCTTCCATCAGTAAGTTAACTTTTTCAATAGGGCCCTTTTGTTACTGGATTTGTGGCTAGGCCCATCTTTCACTATGGTCTTTTATTATTGGAAACTGTGATTTAGTTTGTGCCTGGGACCTTGAGCCATTCTTTCATTATATTGTGCAGTTGGGACCCTTCTTTCATTACATTGAGCAGTTGGGGCCCTGGGCCCTTTTTCATTATGTTGGACAGTCTTTCATTATGTTGGTCAGTTGGGGCCCTTTCATCGTTGAAGACTGGGGCCTCGTTTGTAGCTGGGCCCATATTTAACCACAGGCTGATGGGCAGTGCCGGATTTACGTATAAGCTAAACAAGCTATAGCTTAGGACCTCACTCCCTTGAGGGGGGGGGGAATAAAGAAAAAAACTGGCTGTAATGTAATTTCAAAATAATAAAAAAGCAAATACGATGAAACGCACATACCTCAACGGTGTTTTGTATTATGCACTAGTTTGTTATGAATGGGGCCCTGTTTTCCAGCTTGGCTTGTAATTGAAGCCTGTTTCTCAGCCCCGCTTGTGATGCGATGGGGCCCCGGTAACCCAGCCCCACATGTAATCGAGCCGTTTCTCAGCCCCGTTTGGGAAATAGTAATATATGATATTATTTCATGTTATATCAAGCTTCCTGAAGCTAGATTATAAGTCTGTATGTTGTGTTTCTAAAGAACTGTGCAATGTTTTGTAAAAGTTTTAAGATTATAAAATGTTATAAGTTGATCAAGATGTAAGTTAATAAAATACACATTTTATGTGTAAAGGTATTTAGATATCTATTAGGTACACAAATTACCATATAACATATATTCAAACCCCAAAAGACGGCGACACTGTTGATGAAAAAGAAAGCTAGACACGTAAAGGGCCCCATTATCTTCAATAGCTTAGGGCCCCATCAAACCTAAATCCGGCACAGCTGATGGGTCCTTTATGGATGTTAACACATCTTGTAGGTCTATATTTGATAACTCAAAAATGGAAAAACAGCGCTTATTTACTTTTGCCTAGTCTAAATATCAAGTTCATTTAGAACAGAAAACGTGCTTCGTTTTTTGAATTATCCGCTAGAGCTTAGGCTACAGTGTTGACATAGAATTTTTTTTCGCCAGCATAAATGTCATAATTCTATCCAGCTCTGGAATAAAAGTGTTCTATCATAATCATGCCCAGTAGGCGATAATGCCAATAAAGTACGAGATTGAAAATAATGGTGTAGGTAATTAGTACAGTAGACGCAAAATAACGTGATTGCTAATCAGAAGACAATGCACGACGTTTTAGAATAGGACCTGCTCAGAATAGACGTAGCCCTGCAGTGAGCAATGCCTCTTCCTTAGTATAGCGGCCAATTTATTATTTTTGCGTCTACTGTATGAGGTTGATTCACGTTACGTCACAGAGGTGTTTTGATCACGTGGTGCCGGTAAAAACATCCAAGGTACATCAGCAGCATTTGTAGAACTTTATACAGGCTACCTCAAACAATGTAATCAAATGACGTCATTGTAGTCTCAGTGAATTTTTTCTATCGGTCTTGGAGTGTTCGATCAATGTTTGAAGGCTGACACAAGAGGGAATATTTCAACGTTTAGGCAAACAAAGGCCGTACGTTGATCGAACACTCCAAGATTGATAGAAAAATTTCACTGAGACTACAATGACGCCATTTGTTTACATTGTGTGGGTAGAGGTAACCTCTATAAGGTTCTACAAAGTTGCTGACGGAGCTTGAATATTTCCCGGTGTCACGTGATTCAGTGCATCAAGAAGAAGAAGAAGATGATGATTATGCATCTGAGCCTGCTATGCGAGATGGAACACCTTTGGACGGGATTCACGGCAAGAGTGATAATGATGCTGCAAACAGCTTGCGTAAAAATTGTGTCATGTGCAGGGAAAATTTTCTACCAATTTCTATGTCAGTCTAGTTGTTTTAATAATTTATACATTGTATACAAATATCATTGTCTTTACCATGCATGCACACAAGTGACATGTGAAAAATGTTGGAGTGGTGCTTCTCAAAGTTAAAGTTGGTGAAAACAAATCTCAGAGTCAGTTTGTCTGAAGACATTTTGGACACATTTTTACTAATGAGTATGGAAAAGGACATGTTAAATTTAGTATCCGTGGACGAAATTATTCAGGAACTCTGCAATTCATCATCTGAAGCTGAACTGAAAAGAATCTCAAGTTTTTAAAATTCTTACTTGCTTAGTGTTTCAATTTTCAGTAAGCTGTTCTGTTCATTCCACAGTAAAAAGTTATTGGCTATTATTTGTTTAGTGTTTTAGTTACTATATGGCAATACAATAATAATTATAAAATATTCTCTCGATAGTTTATGTTTCTGGAAATCCTGTGCTTTGCTGTTTGATTAAAACTTGGTGTGACATCAAATTTCCAATGACCAATGATAAATCATAGCTTGCAAAAACTACCAAGTAACAACGAATTTACAAGTGCATAACGCGATGGCTCATCGCAGGTGTTCATTGTACGCTATTTTAGAAATTGGCGTAATAGTCTCAGGGCCCTCTTTGGTAACCGCGGCCTAGGCCCTAATATACCCAGTCCGCCCCTGGGTATAAATAAATATTGATCAGAGATGAATCTCACCAAAAGCTAGTGGAAATTCCACCACGCCGTTCACGCACTAGAGCAAGGTAGATGTAACGGTTAACTACGCAGTGAAGGAAAAAGGTTAAATGACATGCAATATTTCAAACTTTACATTCTTAAATGAAAAGATTTTAAAAAAAAAATATCCAAGATTACAAAATTCTAATTAAAAAAATCTACAAAATAATCTGCTGTTTCTATGTAATGTTCAGAAGATTGGTACCTTTAAGCAATTGAGTGTTGCTTCCCAACATGCTTCGGCCTGGTAAGCCCCTGATACGCCTGTTCGTGGTTAGGTACGTTACTCAGGTAGAAGTAGTTCCACCAAACACGGACAGATGGAAATGGGGCAGGTTCAGGGCCTATAGGCCCGTTAAGCCAGTGTTTTTCTTTTCTTCAACATGCTTCTATCTCAGTCGAGCTCTATTGAAAATAAAAATAATGCATAGTTTTAGAAAAGACCTTGACAAAGTTAGTAGCAGCACTGCAAAACTACTGTCGAGTTATAATGAATAATAAACACAAATCTTTAAATGAGTTTCGATTGACAAAGAAAATCAAGTTTAACACCATTCAATACTTTAAAGGAAAAGTACCTATAAGCACTAGTTAAAAGTGTTGCAAGTCTAAAGATTGGCTTATTTCCTTCAATAGAAGTAATTTTGTATTTTCAGGTAAAAAAGAAAAGAAATTAACATAAAGCATTTGGTTCCTACATTGTATTTTTTTTTTTCAGAAACAGTAATTCGTTTGACAGTACTATAATGTCTAAAACTAGTGTTTTTATTTTGCAAATAAGAAAAATTCTGAGATTGAGATTTTTTATTGTAAAAAATATCAGTATAAAAACCCTTTCGGGGTAAAGGGAAGAGTGACGCAAGAATTCTACTTACAAAAGAAGTTATATCCATTTTGCGAGTGACTTTCTTTGTGTTACTATGATGGAAGTGTTTCCTTTGTAATAAAATTAAGATATTTATTATCCTCCCTTTCACCATAGTGACACAAAGAAAATCACTTGGAAAATGGATAGCAATTCTTTTGTGAGTAGATTTCTTGTGTCACTCTTCCCTTTAGCCTGAAAGGGTTTTTATACTGATATCACTTATTTTGTAAGGCTGCATATTAAACGAAAATTGCATAGTCTTCATACAAAAGATCGATTTGGGACCGATCATACAAAAGATGGACCATGGTAGGCTCTGTATCTCGAAAACGGTAACTCTTATTTAAAAAATAATAAGCATCAATTTGCCTCTACGAGGCCCGGAATTGACTCCCCAAAACCACCCGGTACCAACCATTTGGGCCTAAAGCAAAAAGACAAACAAAGAATGACAGACACACTTTTCTATCATTTTTTAATATTCTGTGATTGGGCTAAAAAAGTGTCATAACTTTTGAATCCCTTCACCTATTTTGACGTGTGATACACCGTTTGAAAGGTATTGAAGCGTAGATTACGATCTCGAAGTTTCGGCCGCCTATATGGTCTGAGGTTAGCGCTATTATCAGAAATGTGAAATTCTGAATTTTTCTTTGAATTGGCCTATAGGTCATACCTAACTATATTTTTTTTTCTGCGAGTTAATATAGCAAAGAGCTTTTAAATTCAAGTTCAAGCATCAAAATCGGGCTTATATTTCACTAGATCCAAAATTAGCTGCATACATAGAGTGCCGCTAACAGAATCCTTTGTCAGCGTCATTCGAAGAACTATCGTTCTCCATGATAAAATTTTGCAATGGTTTGACTTTGCCTAGAGGGCAATGTTGCAATTTTGAACTCGATATAAAATTTGTATGCAAATTGCAAGCAAAACTGTGTCATTCGCTGCACCACCAGAAACACAGATCTTCAGATGATAATGGCAGAACATCATTGTAATATTATATCTTCAATCAGTATGATGTACGTTGTGAGATCACCTATAATATATTCAAAGGAAAAAGACATTGTTAAAAACGGTTTGTATAACATTCAAACATGCATCAGACAAATAATTTATCATTTTGACATATTCAGAGATCTAATTTAGCAACATTCTTTATTTGCAGCAACGTTCTGGAGCCAAATGCAAATGCTCACAGGCACCCATCCTTTTGTTGAAATTTTAAAATGTGTTATAAAAAAATAGTTATATATAATTCGTTTTAAAGAATTTAATCTTGCTGAGTGCTATTTTTTTAAGTATCACAATCCGCTACGACTGAAAGAAAATTTTCTACGAGGCTGTGAAGGACAATCCCAATTTCAGTTCGAGGTTTTCAATCTCTAATTAATCTAGACCAGTCAAAAAATAAAGATTTCACTCCACTTAATGCAAGAAGTGTAATTTTTCAATGTATGAGGAGACATTTTTCGTACAGTTAATGCGGCGCCACACGGATTTCAATAGCACAAAAAAAGCGTTGTCATAACTTCCAAATATTTACCAATGCGGTTTATAATTCTTTTCTCTTTCTTCACTGCTGAGATCAAAACGCCGCCGCTGCTAATTCTGTCGTGCGCGAAGATTTCTTCTTTCTGACAGCTTTGAAAATGTCTCTTTTACTACTACGTTAGAAAAGACCTTTCTGTAAGAAGGTGCAAAGAAGATTACGACAACGCGAGCAATATATATTTTTTTGTAAATGCGTAAAATGATAAATTTAGCAGCATCTAACACCTTATACTAGTGCAGTATTTCTTCAAAATTTGTCGTCCTTATTTATGTCTTTTAATCGCGTGAAACCTGTATCACTATATCTTCAGCACAACAGATCTGGTTCTCTCCTAATGGAACTACTTCGTAACATTTATATCACTTTGTTCAGTTGTCAGTGTAAGATAGAAAACCTCCCAGGTGGCTAATTACGATACTTATCACTTTGCTTACTTTACAACTTACAAGTATGTTAAATGATGAATACCGAGCGGTTTACTTTTATGAAGATCTTCACAATTCCTCTTGCCAAGTTTTATCTTCTTTAAAGTTACACTGTCTTCTTTATCCTTTGCTTTTCCGAAGTTTCTTAACCTTCAGAAATGTAAGGTATATATTATTCTGTTCATTTGCCGTTAACACTCGTAGCATTCTTCCAACAGCTACAGCTCAATACTCCTCTCTGTTTAATCAGTCCGTTTTTTTCCTTTAGGCATGATCGATATTCTCGTAAGAAGAGAGGTTGAATCTTGTAGATTTATGGCCGTTTTTGGTACTTGTAAGAATGAACAAAGCAAAAAGCGAAAACTCCTAATGAGAGATATCAATTGATGTAATCATTTAATTGCTGTCTTCTTGAGGTTTTGAGATAATCGATAATTAATATACTAAGAGTCATTAAAAATGCACTGTCCAGAACATGTGAGTTAAACTTGTTAAATAGAGACTTTTTGAAGACCTTGCCTTGTTTTAGCCACCAAAATTATATAAGCAGTTATTGGGCTTCAACTGTCTGGATTGACCAACACAATCTGATATATCCTTCAGAGTGGAGTATTTTAAATGCCGTTTAGCATAATAATTGGCGATTTTCTGAAGATCCCAAATGGATAGACAAGGAATTGACTAGTAACGCCAATTGATAGTATTTCTTGTTGGTAATTCTAGTGGTTCTTAATTATTGTTTTCATTTATGCTCTTTAGACATGTAAGGCTCAGGCCGGGATAAGGGAAGGATTCGGGAAGGTGTCGGCCAGGGTCTACGTTAAAGGTGCCATCCAGGCATTTTTCCTGATGTGAATGAGGAAAAAACGTGGAGTCGGGATGGTCGGCCACTGGGATCGAATCCACGACCTCCCGAATGCTATACCAATGAGCTACGGCAACTTGGTGTAATTTTAGTGGTGCAGCTCCATAAATGTAAGCTTGTTCGACTTGCAATTTCCTATGTAGCGATATGAACTTCTCCTCCTTTACAACTGAAAAATGAAAATCTAACTAAAATAAATTACCGATCTCACATTTTTTTTTCTTCAGAGTGAACTCCGATCCAACATGTGATCTCCGATTTCTATAGTAAAAAACCATCTACCTATGAGGTGTGATCATTATGCCAAGTTTGGAATGTGTGGACGCAAACGCTTTGGAGATGTTAGACGTCAACGTGATATGTAAGCCGATCAATTCCAATGAGCTTCGCTGGTTCAGATATGCTTTGGGAACACATACATTCCGATCATATATTTTATATGATTGTGCCTGTTAAAAATTATGTATTTATTTCTAGTAATTTCCCACTAAGTAATGTTTATACTTAGTTATTTGGCGGTGGGAGGGGGAAAATTCATATGAAATGTTTAATTAAAAACAGTATTCGGTTTCGGAATCTCACTTTTTTCTCATATTTATAATGTCTATATGTTTGTCTACATGCATGCATTGATTTCAACCAAATTTTGCATACGTCTTCCTTGGGACCAGGGGCAGAAAACAAGAGGTGTTTTAAGTCACCGGAAGTGACTGTACTGCAATCTAATTAATAAAAAGATTAATTTCATTGTTTATAACAATGAAATAAATACATTGTTTCAATTTTTAAATTAAAACAAGGACTTATATAAATAGTATTTATTTTAGGATAAAGAAATCCATATTATACATATGTTTGTTTAGGTGTGTGTGTGTGTTGAACAATTCATAATAATATTGAATACAATTATATACAACTTTTACTGTTATTTTTTTAAACAAAGTTTGAATAAAATCTTTAAAAAACATCTTTAAAGGAGGAAAATCTCATATAATGCCTTCCCAGGAAGCAACGTACCAAGGATAGAAGATACAATCCCTCGCTGAATTGCGATACTAAGGCGCTGGTTTAGGAAGGTGGTCGCGCGGGTATTACCCGAAACGATCTGTATTCGCCGACCAACCTCTTTAATAAAATTAAGGCCTACCGTGCCCCAAGTACCACTTGATTCAATTGCGATCGCAACAAAAATAAACTGAGCAAGTAGATTAGAGTATTTCCGATTTTTATAGGCCTCTCTACGAGTAGCAGCACCACCTGCTTTCAAAGAAGAATGAGTAACATTTGAAATGGCCAAAGTATCAGCGCAGGTGAAATCCCATAATAGAGGTGTCCATGGAACTAGTGTCAATAACTAGAGAGTATAATTACATAGGACCACCAGCTGAAGGGAGTTGAGCGTATTAACTATAGATGGGAATACTATCGAACTATAGTCGTGTCATCTTCAGGTAGGCAGGTGAACTACAATCAAGGACTAGGCTAATCCTTGGTTACAACGTAGCTAGCCGGTAACAAAAAACTTCGGCGAACTTCGTTCCTATTCGGAAAGCACGCGTCCGCTCCGACAGAAAGGATCACAATTCACAATACAACAGAGTACTGACTACTGAGAGTAGAGTCAGAAGTAGGAGCATGGTAGCACCTTGGGGTTGAGGTTCCTTGAAGTTGTTGGAGCTACATTTAGATTATCTGCATTTACTGTATATTCTACAATGCAATCCACTAACAAACATAACTAATGTCAACATATTAATAAGACTTTCTACTGCTTCCTGAAGTCGAAATATTAACAGAGATGAAAAAACAATTTCCTTTTTTCTTTTCCCATAGACAAAGATAGCCGGGATCTAAATCCATTATGAACGGTCGTTGACCCGGTAGATAGTTCTCCCGCCGACCACCAGGTGTCACTAGTATGCAATTATCGCTCTTAGTTCAAACTATTGTCGCTTATGCGAGCTGGCAATCCTATACTCCCTAATCCTTGCTAGTGTCATCCCATCAGGTCTCCTACCGTCGGAGCGGCTACAGTCAGATGGTTCTCGTACCGATGATACATTAGCAGAAACTAGAACTCTGAGGATGACATCATTGACACTAGAATGACGCATGTGTCTACCAGCACTCCTGACACAGGAGAGACCATGAAGACCCCGTTTATCCACGAATGCTCCACAGGCTGGACAGCGGTGAGGTACACAGACGTCTGTTCCTAAACGTAAGGCAACAGCAACACGGAAGGTTTCATTCGAAAGATGTAGACCAAGAGGAGGAGAAGGCAAAGCTTGGAGCTGGGCACCGGACTCAGGTGAATACGCTGCTAGTAACCTGGCTTGATCTTCAAAACAAGTAGCGGATTGTAATCTGCGATTGTGTACGTTTGATGATAGGATCGTCCCAAGAAGACTGAGAGCTATTGACATCCAAAAGAGGAGAATTTAATCCACTTAATGTAGACCATTTTGCTGAACAATCTTGAATAGAGGCGTCCGGGTCGAAGCAAAGGTCCAGTGGAAGGATAGACTCAACGAGACGACGAGAGCCATGGAAAGACGCTAAAAAGGACGGAATCGCCAAATCCATGGCCCGACGAATGCCAAGTCCATCTGACCGAACGGGCAGAGTAGCCCGTAACTAAGCCTTGCCACTCAAAGAACAATTAAGGATCGATTCGAGGCCTGCCTGTAAAACACTATCGTAACTCTATAACAAGGACTCTTCCCGCCAAGAAGGAGAACAATGTAAAAAGTACATTAATCGGGGAATGGAAAAAGATGCACGAAGTAGATAGAATGCTGAATGTGCTGAAATCAAAGATAAGCGGGGGGAAAAAAATTCAAGTTTAGATGTCTTCTCAATCAGTAGACTGCGAAAAGGCTCGGTAGAGAGAGATGGCGGATCCAAGTAGATATGCTGAAGCAGAAGTCATAAATCGTATTCCAGGAGCCAAGTCCATGAATCTTGAATAAAGAGGATCGTTCTAGTCTTGCTGAACATTTAGAAAACTAACTTCGCACTTTGAAAAATTCAGATACAAGCCAATTTCTGAAGATGCATCCCGAATGTTATTTATAAATAGTACATATTTTTAAATTAGGATTTGGATTGTTGTAAACCACTAATATTAATGATTTAATATTTTAAAGCAGATTAAATATGATTTTATTAATAACTTAATGTTGTAAAAGTAGAAGTATTAGTAGTAGTTGCAATAGTCTCAGTATTGTAGTATTAGTAGTAACAGTAGTAGTTGTTGTAGTGTTGGTTGTAGCATAGTAATTGTAGTAGTAGTAGTTGTAGTAGTAGTTGTAGTAGTTGATGTAGTAGTAGTAGTAGTACTAATGTTTGTAGTATTAATGTTTAATGTTTGTAGTAGTAGTAGAAGGAGGAATACTATTAGTGTTGCAAACAGATTTTACTCACCCCGCACCAACGCGCGGGCAAATCAGTTAGTTGTTAAATATTAATGAATAGTTTCAGTTATTGCAAATTTAATTAACTGATCGAGAAGCATGCCTCTCTTAAAATATAGCTTCCGGAATAACCAGTCGCTCCTAGGAGAGATTTTTGCATTAGTTCTTGCGCAGATAAAAATAGGTAGAAATTTGCTACGTGAACCTATGAAATTAGTTCTACTCTAGCTCTCATCAACTAAACTAAATAACAGTGCACAAAGTGAACGTACATAACTCCAACAAAACTAGAAACTTTGGTTATTATAACACAAAAACTAGTGTTGGGTCTCCTTTAAAGTATTGTATATTTATTTTTCTTAAACTTAAATATCATACGCGATTTCCAGTCCAAGTTACTTCCTTCACCGAAATAATTTTCATAGAATAACTAAGAACTGACAGATAGCTTCCCAGATCATAACTCGGAAAGAGTCTTAACATCTAACCTAAGTTATTAAAATAGAAACTGAAAGCAGGTTTAATTTCACGTAAATTATTCCATTATTTCTTCTTTTTAGTTGTTTGGTGGCTAATTTCCTGTAGAAGTGCTCCAATAGCTTATATTCTGAAAATCTAATTTAATTTGTCAGACGAATGTTATAAAGTCATGCATTGTATAAATTATGTGGTATCCTCTATCTCTTTAATGTAAATCTCGAAAGGATATCAACTTGCAGTAAAATTGGAAAAAGTAATTTATGCATTCCTATTGAAATTACGAGCAGGGATGTTTACTAAACAGACACTCCATGTACTCAGCGGAGGGCCTCACAAACGATGTGATGCTATTTCGAAATCATTACCTCCCCATTGAGAGAGTCGGTGAAGCTTCCAGAAACCCCCACCAGGAGATCCCAGCCACAGCTAATTACGCAAGAAATTACCAACGATATATTTTGCAATCGGAAGACAGGGGCGTTTATATCACCAGGCGGGGGCTTATCAACGATGACCATCTGAATTTTCTTAATGACCTCCATGTCTGGTGCTTCCAAAGAAGACTTCAGAAACTACTGCCACGAAACTAAAGTGCCTCCGACAAGGAAGAAAATTGGAGGACGGGGGCAGATTCTTAAAATTAATCCAATAAGTCGTCATCTCGACGTAATATACGGCACAGAATTTCCCACAAACCCTCAAAGTCGCCAAGAACATGCGCTCCGTGAAGCAGGCAACAATGTATTCATTATTGTGGACGTTTGAAACAGTGGGAATGTCTCCTTCTTCAAATGCCCTGAAGGCACCTTTAGCAGAAACCACCTACAGATGTTCTTACTGTGTTTATAATCATGTTTCCGTATGTAGCGTCCACAACTGTGTTGAGATATTAACACGGCAGAGCGATCCAAGGATGCCTACGGTGGTGGTTGGATGGAGGGAGAGGCTGGAGATATGGACCAGAATAGCAATACGATATGAAATTTTACTTATTAACTATATTCTCCACTTCTATATAATACATCGTAACAGCAAGGGACCATAGTGATATAGTGATCTCCAAAATAATCTCATCACCTAAGCCATAACATTCTCAAGTTCAATTTATAAAAGTTCGGTTTTATCAATACTACTTGAATCATCATGCTATCACAGACATTCCTCATTGAGTACGAATATTGTCAGCAAATCATTTTTACCTTGTGACACACACAAATTATTTTTACATAAGTATTTTCCTCTTTAAACAAATAACAATACGAAAGAAGTCGAGTCGAATGTAAGTTGGTGGATTTCAAGTTGACCGAAATGTTGGTGACGTGGTTTTCATTCTCTCTCATATCATGTAACGGAGTATTGCATTACTGTTTACACATCCGCTTTTGTTTGATTTCACAGTGACGAATCATCCTGTGATATTGATTTCCCATATTACTAGTTTTGAACACATTAGCTCTGGAATTCACATCTCTGTTAGTAAGGGTTACCAAAGTCCTTACGATTTTATTAAACTTCTGATACTTGAAAACACAAAGAATAATAATATGCAAGAAGATTTTACTAACTAGGAATCATTACGATTTTGTGAATTTGAGTTCTGAAAAATGCTTAGCACCATTGGATATGGCATCCAAGAAAACTCGAAAGCTCCGAAAACAAATAATTTTGGCTGTGGAACCTAAAAAGAGTTGGAGACTTCAAAATTAAAAGAAAACGAGCTTTGTCTACACACAACATATTTTTTTCTTTGGATATGTATGTTTTGGTTGTTTCGATAACTAGAGCACACAACCTTACTAGTCTCATAATAAGTTCGTGAAAAGAAAACTTATGACATGTTAGAGGGGGGAAATATCATCCCCCTGGGATAGTGAATTCTAGTTAGCAGCCAGTGATAAATACATTCCAGAGGGGAATTATCCTCCCCTCCCGACCGTGATTCGCACCCGGACAGTAAATAGATTCTGTCCTTTATTGAAAGTGGTTGTTTTTGCTTCTCGTAAAAGTGTTCAATATATCAAAAAGAGTCAACCTTAAAATAGTTTTTTCCATGAGTTATGTACAATACCTGTCAGCAGTGGAAAAATAAATCACATCAAACCATGAAATTAACAGACTATAAGAAATCTACTACGATACCAAAACATGTTCTTTGTTTTAGAAATTACAATTATGAAATACGATAAAATAAGCATAGTATCTGGTATGAATATACACGTAGCTCTTGTGCTAATGACAATTTTATTCTATAACGTTGATGACTCAGACAATAAATGACTATGTATTTGCTCTACTTCTGCCGCAAATGAAACTAACAACTGTTGTGATTTAATGATCGAATGGAAAGGTCAAGGGTGAAGAACAGGAAATACTAAAAGAGAAAACCAAAGTCACAAACAAATGTTTTGGTTCTATATTACACTTATAAAATAAAGATTACAATAAAAATGGAAACAGGTTTATTCACTTCTTCATACTTGCGTATAAATAAAATGTTAGATCACGTTTGCGTAAATAAAACATGTGAGATTGAACAATTATGGATGTGATATACTGTCTTCACTACACAGACACAGAAGATATGGAAGGAAAAACAAGCATTTCTTTGAATCTAACAATGTTCATGCAGTCTCTTTTTTCATGAGAATCAATAAAATAATTTCCTTTGCGTTTTGATGCTATATTACATTTCCTGTGTTATAACATTACAACAAAACGTGACAATGTATCGGTTTCTGAAAATGATGATACTGAATACCAAGATCTATAGTGAAGGAAACGGCGCGGAAGTAGGGGAATATTTTAAAAGCTGTAACATTTATGGGATCATGAAGTAAAGTTGTGATTGAAAGCCTAAGCTCTTGTCAAGCGGAAAAAAGGTTCCTGAGTTAAGGGGTCACATCAAGGGCTGGGAGGTCACAGGTCACAACTTTGATACTGCCTTTTGTAGAGAAACATTTCCTTGAACGCGGCATATTCTGACATTATGTTTCCCCCCTCTCCTTTCCCACCTGCAAAATACGTAATTACACACATCAAACCTACTATTCAGGAACCATAAAAAAAGGTAAGAAATTGGCGAACACGCAACATTGTAGGAAAAAAGAAACCATCCCTTCTAATTATCGGTGTCCGTTTTTAACTTTTTATCTTTCTGGTGTTGCTCACTGCCATGTGGACATTGCCTACTTCAGGTTCCCACCTTCCACTGCTGACGGTTTCTTTTTCTCTCTCCTGTATTTGGCTGTCAGAAGCCTCCGCCACGTAAGGCTAGTCTTCGTAACGGAAAGAGAAGAATCTGTAAAGTGGAATGATATGATTGGACAAACATAATCAATCAAAAACAAAACAGAATGAATAAATATGTGGATTGTAAATAGTCATCTAACATTAAATTTATTAGATTAATTGCGTATTAAAGGGTAAGCCATCTATTTTCGTCCTGACGATACATTAGTGTTTAGTTTGAAAAAGTCTCCACAATAGAAAAGAACTTATCAATTCATTAACAGTTATTATTTCAAAGCTAGATCTTCATCTTCATAAAACAAGTTTTGTTTCCATAGTTCTTTCGTAATGTTTACACAATTTATGGATATTATTGTTAGATCTCATTTTAAATACCATTATTATTATTTAGATCCATTAAAAATTCTTTAGATATAATGTCATTATTTCCATTCAGGCTTTCGTTAGACTATACAGTATTGCCTATATATATATATATCTAAATAATAATATGGATATCTACACCAAAATAATTGGTGTTACACTATATATATATATAGTGATGTAATAATAATTATTCGGCAATGATTTTGTAGTTAGTGTAAGACCAATTATTTTAATGTACACTCTTTACGTTCAAATATTGTTATGCTTTATCCACTGTTTCAATTTAGGATCGTTTCATCTATTCTACTTGAATTTTGTTTTCGTATATTTCAAGATTTTTCCTTTCGACGTAATTCTTGTTAATAGTACGACTTATATCTTGAAATATATTTCGTTTGTTCCTATGAGAAACGCTGGGTGATCGAGAGCAAAATCTTTCAGTCATTTTGTCTATTTTTCCACATGAAAATGTACTTTTGCTAGAATAATCTACTATCCCTCGTTCTGTATATATGGAAGATATCATTGATAATTGCTCTCTTCCTGCAACAATACTATCTTTAATGGGATAACATCATACAGTTGAATGACTTTCGCAAGATAAACTTACTTCATTCTGATACCGTATCTCTACTTTTCTGTCGTGGTGTAAACAGTGAAAACTTAAGAATCAACATGAAAAAGT
>JAGDQP010034900.1:0-15740 GCA_022664845.1 Lepisma saccharinum | reverse complement strand
ATGTGTGGCTCCGGCTGACTTCATGAAATACATTTCGTACACGTAGTTCTACGACATACCATGACATGCATTAGATCATATTATAATGGAACGTTCCAAATGCATAAAAAACCGTTCACCACATATTATGTAACAACAACAAAAAAATGTCACCTCAAAAACGTGTTTTCCTAGCTTCCGTCGGAGTGAATGAAGTCCTCTATCACATCCTGGAAGTCAAGAAAACTGATCACATAGCTTTCAATTGATAACAAGGCGAGAGCGGAAATGCGTTATTGTTCGATTGTAACACGTTTGTTCTTGATATCGACTAATTTTGAGAATCCTATCACAGCTTCACAATTCGCGATTGGTATTGACAGGAAAATCCGGTGAAGAATTTCACTAAAATGAAGAATTTCAGAATGAAAAAACTTTCTTCATCGAGATCACTTTGGTATTTTTGACAAAGTTTTGATGTTTCCGTTAGGAGCTCTTTAGCTTCTTGCTTCACTATACGATTGTTTGTTAAAGGTCGGAAAAGATCGATTACTTCGCAATACTTTTCTTCTCGCTTTTTTTTATTTTAGTTCTGCCTGTAGTGAATCAACAACTGTAATAAGTGACACACGAAATTTATCACATCCACTTAATTCTTCCGATCTTTCTTCATCACGGAAGCTTCTTATTTCACGTTTCGCTACATTCTTGACACACCTAGCTTGGATTCCATATTCATCAACATTTTCTTTAACGTGGCTGAAAAACGGAATCAATGATTGCATTGACACTCTCCAGTCCAGGCTTTGCAAATATCTGTTAGATTAGCCCATTGAAGACAACACGTCATCCCAGAAAACAGCCAATATAGCTGTGTCCAGTTTTTGTTAGCTTTTTCCGAAGCGATTCTGTCTCATTTCTTTCTTGTCTCTGTCTTTTCTTCCTTGTTCTTGACAATTTCTTCAAGTGACACGTAAACGGCATCGAAATTCTGTCGAACAGCTGATATTGCTTCGTCACGGCACGACCCATCTAGTATCGGACAATATCTTACGTCGGCCATTATTCTTCACAAGAATGAGCCAACGATGAGTACAAACTACAAGAAAAGTCATACAATCGTTGCAAAACTTAGAAGAAGAAAAAAGCAACTGATTTTAAGGATTCCTCTAACACGGTGTTGTGCCACCAGGTTTTAACGAACATGAGACTACAGAACACTCCTATTCAACAATAAGAAAATATGAATCACGATTATCATGCACTATATTCGATCATTTAAAAATAACAAACTATTATGCTAATTTATTAAGACGGTTGATATAGGCCTAACAAACGAAGAAACTTGTTTCATATTTGTTGGTCATATTTTATCTCATCCTGTTTTCTTTAATGATTATTTTTAGACAGCCAGTTGAGATTTTGATCCGAGTGGACCCCAGTAGCATATGCACGTTGGCCGATCATGGGACCCATATCGCCCCACATCGTTAATGCTGGCGAGAGAGCGGCCCCGCTTGAGCCCACATTGATCGATGTGATATCTACATCAATTATCGGTATCACTAATTTATCTTTTTTCTAAAATTATATAGCAGAGGAAGAGCACCAAACTCGGGCCCCGGTCCCTAAAGCGAGCCCCCTGTATTCCTGCGTTGGATGTAGGTGTAGCGGGATGGCAATACGTGAGAGTGATAGTTTACGTCATTCCCACATGGAGCGGTAGCGTTTTTGTAGATTAATGCATGCATCACGCGCCAGTCAGCTCGTGAGTGATGTTTGTGGTGGTGAAAGTTTTTCGACTCCCGTGTTCCATTGTTTCTGTACTGTGCGAAATTGATAGGTAAGTGTATAACTCTTTACGTATGTAATTCGAAGTAACTGGCGTACCTTATCACGTAATTGGTAAGTAGCTGAAGAGTATGAATAAGTAATTGAAGGACTTGTAAAGATAAACACGTGCGGCCGTAAAGTGGGCCCCCTTCTGTTATATTGTAACAAGCACAGAATGTTTTCTCCCAAATGCGTATCATGGAATTGTGACTGTTACAGGTTCCGATGGGATACTTACGGGGAAAACAAGAAAGAACCTTAGATCATGGAATCAAGACAACATGGCCAAAGCCATAGATGCTATACGGAAGAAAAGGATGGGCTTGAAGAAAGCAAGTAAGACATATAAAGTTCCCAGATCAACTCTTCAGAGATTATAGCTAAGGAAAAATATGGAAATCAAGTCATGGCTACTGCAACGAAATTCGGTCGACGAAGTGAACTTTGGGTCCGGTGTGTCATGTGTTCGTTGTGGGCCCATATAGAATGTGCTGGGGCTGACAACGGCGTTTGGATTTGTGATTTCTGTCAGTAATATGACTCTATTTCAAGTTTGGTTCTGAACTGTTTTCAATTTTTTTTTATTTGAAACTTTTTCTTGCATTCAACAGTGCGTCAGTTTGTGCAAATATTTTATCTCACATATTCGATAATTACCTTTGAGTTCTCAAATTTCTTTTGAATAAAGTGTGTTTAACATTCATAAAAGATTTTAGTTTATTCCTAAGTCTTCCATGTCTCTGTTCTTCAGTGTATATCACTACAAAATTATTTTGTTCTTTCTGTATTGTACGAAATTTAATGGGGCCCACTTTTCGAACGTTTTTTTTTTTTTTTTTTTTTCAATGTGAAAAATGCTGTCTCCTTGAGAAAAAACAACATATTTTTGACAACCCATTTATTTTCTGATTATTATGAGAGGAGACATGCACAGAGGCTATATGTCATGTTACTCCCACCCCTAATGATATTCATTTTGTCTTGATAGTTTCTTGGATATGAGGCAAAAACAAAATGGGGGCCCACATTTGGTGCTTTTCCTCTAAGTATTGGGCAAATAATATATCGATTTTCTACAAAACCTTTTGTTCATAATGAATAAATTAAAATTTAAAAAAAAATAGAGCATTCGTCATGGAACAATATCGATCCATGTCAGTTACCGATATCCATATTGATCAATGTCGGTCCATATGGGCAAAACCGATGTTTATTCAAGCCATGCTATATCCCTCTGGTGGTAAAATATAAAAGTTCATATTGCAGTGAACACGCGCTCAGCTTTGTTTGCTGACAAAGAAGTTGTTCACCGTTGAAGCATGTTGAAGAGCAGAAATAACATGTCCATCCACGGGAAGGACACAGACAAATAAAGTGTTAAAGTTGATTGTGTAAAGGATCTTTGATCACTGTAAGTACATAGACAAACCAACAGGATTTATAGTAATATTTATTACGCTGGTTATCGTACACCGCCAGAACCGGGGAACATGTTACACTTTTAGTTTCGTTTGTACGAGAGAAAGTAGCGTATTTTCTCGATGCCATGTGGTTGTTAAGAGAGGTTCCCTTTAGTAGGATGATAAGTTAATGTTATATTTATTTACGTTTGTTTTATATAATTTCTTTCAATTGAAGCTGTTTCCTTGTAATCATGCCCGTTGTACTTGGCAAAATAAAAAATGTTTTTAAAAAAAGTTAAAAGCGGAAGAGACGTGAAATGATTACAATTGACAGAAACTACAAATTTTAATATGAACGCAACATCGAAAATAACATTATTTTACAAACTAGCAGTGGTCGACCAATTTTACAATCCATTAGCACAGCGAAGTGATGTAACTTAAGCTGTAGAAAAATAGTATTTTTTACATAAGTAGTAACTTTGTTTTACAATTTTTGCTATATCTTGTTGGTTTGTCTATGTTGGTGTTCTTATATAAAAGAGGGGGGGGGGGTCCTTTTTAAAAAATAATAAAAAAATAGAATTACATGATGTTCACAATGTCAATGACCAATATTAAGCGATGTTGATGTCCGATGTCGATCCATACCGTTGACCGATATTGGCCAAGATGTTTATATGGGGGCCCATGTCGTTGAACGATATCGATCGATGTCGTAAAATCCAATATGCCCATATCGACCGACCTGGATGTGCTACTTGGGGAGGTCCCCGTCCACCTGGTGGCCCGGAGCTACAGCCCCCTTAATCCGGCCTTGGATTTTTGTGGGGGAGGGGTTAAAAACTTGACAGGTAGTGGAATCGTGACGGGTCGAAGCCATTAGTTAGCAAAATGACTCAAATAAACAAATTTTACTATTATTAAGAATTTCTCGCCGTCGTTTTTTTTTAAGCTTGGGGGTAATACCCCCTGATCCGATCACCCCTGATAAAAAGAAATATTTTCAAACGCAACAGTGTATATACACTATAATAAGGAAAAAAATTATAAAATCTCTGCTTTGGCTTCCGGGTCAAACCAGGTTCCAAGCACAGACCAGGTGACCCGGCCCAAAACTTGAGCCGATGGCCCGTTTTATCTCTGGTCCATTGGTAGTTGTACTTTAACATAAAACGATAAAACACATTTTCACGCGTCAACCATTTCAACGAATATTGGTATATAACAATGTACAACTCTCCATGCTATAGTATGTTGTTTATCATCACTAGGCAATGCCAAAAATCCAATAATACGACGTAATCTCAATAAAAAAAACTTATTGCCCTACAAGGTTGGCAACACTGGCATTGTATTTTCACTCCTGATATCCAGCATGTTGTTAGAAACAATTTTCTGCAAACGAAACTTTCATTCAATGTTCTTTTCAAATTTATTGAAAATTATTCCCTTTTTGGTGTTGACCTTGGGCTCCAAGTTGGAAACACTGTACCTCTGAAACGAAGCTCAACTTCACGCATGTTCGTAGAAACCTTTTTTAAATACTTATTTCGATGTCAGGAATCCCCCCTCAAAAGTGTCGTACTTTGTTCTCAATAGGCCTGTATGTTTCAACAGATGTGTTTTTAAGTTAACGAAAGACTTTTTTTGGACCTGACAACTGCATTAAGCAACTGGAAACTTCGGCGAATAGCAGGGATTACGCCAGGATTTTCAGTTTCGGGGGTGGTGGTGTAAAGTCAAAATTGAGAGGGCATAAGTGGAGTTTTGCGGTCTGGTAAGCCCCTGATACGCCTGTTCGTGGTTAGGTACGCGCAGTGCTGACCACACAGTCGTTACTCACGTGGACGTAGTTCCACTAAACATGGGCAGTTGGCGTTGGAGGCAGTTAGGCCTGGTACGCCAGTGTTTTTTTTTTAAGTGGAGTTTTGCACAGTTTCTATCGATTTTTGGCCACGAAAATTTTAAAGTTAAGGGCATGTTGTCGAGAATTTGGCGAAATGACACCACCGTCTCACAGGGAGTGTCTGGCGGAATCACTGCCGAATAGAAAAAAAAAATATGAGAAGATTTATTGAATGGTGAAGGATCCGCATAGATATTGCAATGAATAATGATTTATTTTTCAGTCTGTAATATATTAGGAGAGGAAAAACAGAGAGACGCATATCTAAAAATAGAAAGAGTGTTTTAATTATCAATAACAAGGAAGATGTGGGTGGAAACTTGGTTTAAGAGGATTGACAACTTACCTGTCAGTTTCCTTATCTCAGCTTATCACCATTAGAAGGAAAATGACCTGTAACTAACATCTTCAGTTCAATAATATTGTTTAATTATTTCAATTTCTAGAGAAGCTTTTTTGCATGATTTGATTTAATTTAATTTATTTACGTCCTTTTTGCGTCCTTTTTGACTTAGGTCGGGTTTCACTTAGGCCTGGTGAAACTGAGAGACCGCTGGGTTCGAATCCGCGGTTATCTATGCATTTCCGATCCGAAGTAGGCCTACACAGCGTTATTGCGTAGCCAGGCCATGAGAAAAACAAAACAAAGGAACCATAATTTATTAAGGTGGTGGTTCAAAGCTTCTCTACTGCATAACTTTGGTTATGTTACTAAACCGCAAAATAAGCTAGTCTGCAAAACGTTATCTTGTTTCCAGCCGTCATGTTTATTTATTCCTGTGTTTACAGCTAAATTTGTTGCTCCAAGATCTGCTTAACGTTTATGACGGAATATTCTTTTACGTAAGATTTTTTTTTCTTTTTTTAACTAAAAACCGTAATCCTTTACAGTAAGGCACAGACAGCACTGGTGTTTTCTAGAATAACGGAATAGCATGGCAACAGCCCATATTTCAAAATGTCAAATAGTCTACTTTACATACGCAATGAAAACCGACTTGTCGAGTAGAAGAGAGGCAGCCATATATATATATACATCTAAACACAGCATGCTTAGCACACACATCACTGTGTCACACCATTCATCATTACTGCTGGCATATTATGACATCACTATATTTAGCCCGTAAACACATTTGCCAAATTAGTTTTAGTGTCCTCTCTCTCTCTCTCTCTCTCTCTGTCTGTCTCTCTCTCTCTCTCTCGCACGCACACACACACAAACACTCACATACAGCCAAAGAGAGAGAGAGAGACCAATGTGTTCTATCTCAGCCCAATCTACGTGGAGTTAGGTCAAGAACGCTACAATGCATCTTCTTACGCGCTGTAATTAAAACAGAACAGAATTAGTCTCAAGTAGTGGTGTGATAGACTTTTACGTCATCATCAGAAAAGGGAAACTTCTTTATTCTCTCGACAAACACACAAAAAGACAACGAATCCCTCACCTCCTCACGTCACAAGACGGCAAATCCTGTCCCTCCTTCCCGCCCCATAAAATTCTATTTTTAGTACGAAGGTGCATTTATCTTTTTAATCCACAAGGTAGAGGCAACGCATTTTCGTAAAGCCTCTGGGTTCGGCTACTAGTAGAAGTTAGCGAGCCTATGATTGAGAAGGACACAGAGGGAGGAGAAAGATATGCGCAAGTATGTGCGCCGTAGTCATTGTTCAATGTCGTTTGCTGTGAAGGCGAACACCTCCTGGCGCGGTGGTTCAAAAATTGTCCTCTATGGTTCCTCACAGTTCCTTCGCTGCCCGCCTGATTTTGTTGTTTCGACTGTAAATGTCACGTGATAGAAATAGATTCGCAACCAAGTTGTACATAATGCGCTCTCAAAGACTTTCCGAAATTGCGTTGGCTCTGGCAATCGACCTTCTGTTCTGCTGAAGACAAGAACTCTCCGCTGAACAAGGACAGGTGCGCCGGTTGTCAAACTCATTACTGTCTTTGCCAAAAAAAATCTCGGAAGAAAAGGAAATACGGTATATATCATGGTATCAACTGAAGTTAATTTTAAAACACACAGAAAAAGAAACTTACTTTTAACTTGAGACAAAATCGCGAAGGTTCTAGTGGTCTGATTCAAAGTTGCTTACAGGCCTATAAAAATTCAAATTCACACACATAAATATTTGAGCATGTCCCAGTGTGTTTGAAGTTTCCTCCTCTCCCAGTAAAGGACACTAACACTATTCCTAATAGTTTAATGCTATTTCTAATAGTGAATACTTCGAAAACAACGAATAGTCCAGTCAATCTGTGGTTTTTAGAGAAGAAAAGAATAGTATAAAGCTAATTTTCTCTCCATCGACTACTAGCATGGAGACAAGTGTCTAGCTAAAAAAATGGTATAAAGCTATTTTTTTCTTCATTGTAGAGTTGATATTTACTATGTAGAGACTATGTTGTCTACTATATTGACTACGTCCAGCTAGCTCCTAAACACAAACGACGCCCACAATATTCTTGTTACTCGAAGATCTCAGGGGAGAGAAATATTTTCGTGAGTCCCTTCGATTTAGAAGAACGCTCGCAATGGTTCTAGCACTTGCTCTCGTAGGGCAGTTCCCCACTAATGGAATTTTGCCTACGGAATTGGGGCTACGGCTAACCCTCATAAAACATCTAACAGAAGTTAGATGTTCTATCCCTAACCAATGTCACACCAAGAGCTTAAAGCCACAATACGGTGCAACACAGTTTAAATAAAAGAATTGATAAGATTTCAGAGGCTTTATTTCATCAAATACGTTTCCTCTACTGTGTGTAACGCCTACTGGGTATACACATCAGCCATACAACTACTTCACTGCGTAAACACATATTTAACATCAAATTACTTAACATTCACTTATCCAAACACAAAAACATTATAACAAACCCTTTTAGACTAGTTTTATAATAGTTTAAAACATAAAATACTTTCCAAAAGCAATTAATTAATAAAACCGCTCACTTCGCTTTTCCAACACTGGCGCTGGTGATATACGTAGACTATATGTTCATAATATGTATATTTAGCTCGTTAATTGAATATTCCGTTTGTATTTTCAGCTTACTGATAGGGATATACGTGTTTTGTTCTGGTTTTATAAGTAAAGGTGATAGGTGACGCATACACGATTTATAGATGGAATTATGACGTCAGGTCATGTGGTAACTATATATGTTTAGATTTGCCGAAATTATGGTCAATAGATGGCAGCAACGCCAGTGTTGGAAATGCGAGCGTTCTTCTAAATCGAAGGGACTCACGAACATATTTCTCTCCCCTGAGATCTTCGAGTAACAAGAATATTGCGGGCATCGTTTGTGTTAAGGAGCTAGCTGGACGTAGTCAACATAGTACAGAGTCTTTACATAGTAAATATCAACACTACAATGGAGAAAAAGTTAGCTTTATACCATTTTTTTCGTATATCGGCTGTTTTACGGAACAGATTGACTGGACTCTAAGGGCCAGTTTTACAAAACATCCTAATCCTGAGTTAAATTAATCCATGAGCATTGAACTCTACGTAACGATACCATGGAGTGACATGACTAGTGTTGAATATAAACGCCAGAGCAAACACTATAGCTAGCTTTTCATGCAACCGTGTGTTGCTTGCGATTTGGCTGAATAGCCAATTGAAACACGTGTTTAAGTACGTGTTGTATATGTAAAAGTAGTTTCTATTGGTTACTGATAGAAATCTTAAGCAAAGCCCGCGGCGAACGCCTGCAAGAAAATTTAGCCTTGACCTTGATCATCCATTTCCAGTCTAATCCAATATGGATCCAAATTTCAGTTCTAACTTAGATTTTTACGCTTGATATCACTATGCCGTCCGTTTTTTTTATTTATGTCTTAATTCTTGAGTTATGCTCGTACTCGACTATGTATATAATAATACTACATGTTGTAAATTATATTTTCGAATTTTGCAAGAATAAAGACAATTGAAAAACGGGTCGCACAACGATAACAAGCGTAAAAAACTGAGTTAGAACTAAAAATATGATGCATATTGGATTAGACTAAACGTGGACGTTCAAAATTATCTGTCCCCTCAGCTTCATATATTTATTGTTTTTAATACCATCGATTAGTCCAGTATCACTTTTAGATAGAGATCAATGTTCTCGAGTCAGTCCACAAGGCATAGATAAAATAATTTAAGATAGCTACTACGGATTCTTCATTTCCTCTCTGTCCACCCGGAGTGAGTCCAGCCGAATTATGAGTGAAGTAATACTAGTAAGTAATGCTCATTATAATACCCACGCTTTTGCATCTATTGCGGATCAAGAACGTCAAGTTGTACTCCATACTTTTATCAGTTTTGAAATCGAATGTAGGGGAAATCATTGCAACTAACATTATTCATTCATATTTCGGCTGGACTAACACCAGGTGGCAGGAAAATATTGAGAGAATAGGTTTTTCTATCTATGATTTCTTCGTAGACAGACTTGTGGATTTAGTTAACTCCTGATTACCATGTTTTGTGCAAGTGACCCTAAATGACTCCAGAAACCTCTTCTCGTTAGTCACGAAAGCTGCGTAAAAGAGATATCAACGCATATCGGTATAAGTATTGTTTTCGTGTTGTGACTTCTGTAATTATTTTCTAGAAAAGGAGATTAGAAAAAAATCAGCCTTTTTTTTTAAGCTTCAGCAGCAATTGATGTGAAGCCACACAGAACAATTCTGTCCGCCTCATTTGTTTTTAGCTGAATAACTGATACATTATTTTAAAAACGGACATTTCTGACGGACTGAAACCGAAATATATTTGAATGTAGTGAATATTGATAAAAAATATTAGTATTTTATGTTTCTATGTATCGATATTTACAATTGTTAAAATATTAATAGGTTAATCGATATATCAAAAATCGTTCAGACCTATTTCTTTGGTAAACAGACACGCACTAAAATATACAAAAGGACACAAGTACTCAAATTAAGACAAATTGGCCTAAATAAAATGTGAAGCCACATCTTTTATCACAATACATGGAACATTACAAGAATTAGACGTTTTATCCTTTGCACACACTTTCAGATTAAAAATTTGCTTAAGCACGAAAGGTTAACAAGTAATTTACACTTGAAAACAAACTTCAAACATCAAAACAACAAAACAGTGTTGTTTATTATTTCCCTATCTGTGTATGTACAAACAAAACGTAAGTACATGACGTAAATAATTGACGTCACACCTCTTTGCAACACGACAAAGCCCCATCATCACGTCATTATGTAGTACCTAAGACACCTACTATGTGTACTTGATTATCACTTGGTAAGTTCGGCTTCTCGAGTTGTTTTTTTTTTTTTTTTTGCGTTCCATTGGGTACAAAAGATTATGAAGAAGAAACAAATTGAAACACATACAAAACGTGGCAATTCACGTTGAACAGAAAAGTCACGAAAAACGTGTCTTGTTTCATTATTTTAAAAAAGTCGTTTCTGCAGTCCAGGTGCTTTAGATAATGAAAACAACTTGAAGACGTTAATATCGTTTCGTGTGTTAATTTTATAAATACGGCTAAAGAAACAAGTAAATACGATTCTGAAATCTATTCCAGGTTGTTTACTCCTATTTGCTCTTTGGAGATAAGGTAAAAAACGAGAAGAGTAAACCGGCTTTTCATGTACACGCTCGCTACGTATTTTGCTTGCGAATTTTATGAGTAGCCAATAGAAATATTTAAACACGTATTTCAATTAGTCGCTTAGCCAAATCCCACGCAAAGAACGCAGCTATCGCGTGCATACAAAGCCAGGTTTACAGTTTCGATACTATGTTAACGTTGTCTTCAGAATAATCACTGCTGAAAATATCACAAGCTGTTCACTTACTTAAATGCTTGAGGTGATAATCTTATCGCTATTACGATTCACCAATCACGGGCGAGTACTCATTAAAAATTCACTATTTGTCTCCGTGGCTGATTAAAACGATAGCTTTTCGCCTTTGCGATATAAATACCTTTCACCCGTCAATCAATTGGCACCATTAATCAATCAAATATGTCTCTTCTCATTAAAGATTTTCTTTTATATTTGTCTAGTAGTGGTGTGAGTTTTTATCGGAGCCCTTTCCACCAAAATTTGAACAGCTGTGCCCCATAAATTTGAATTTTGGCACATTTCCCGGAAGTCGTGACCCCAGGGGTCACCTGGGGGTTACTCCCATGCCCCTAGCCCTGTTCTTACACCCCACCCCTGTTTTCAGAACATCGTGAGAAAATTTTTCTGGTGAGGCCATCTGGTGTATGAAATTTGATCGCAAAATGATATTAATTGTAGAATCCAATCGAATGTTAAATATGAATGAGGATAGAGAACAAACCTGCCTACGGGAGCCCTGATTATAAGAAAATGCTGTGTGGTATATATAAAACAATCCTAAGACTTCAAATAATATTTAAAAATGGTAATTGTCTGTCTTAATTATGAGGCATTAGATGAAATCTATTGGAATACCCAGCTGAAGATGGTTGGCCGGGAGACTCAAACTTAGGACTTTGAAGCTAATGCTTACGGCTGTATGCTGCATGCAGTTAAAGAATAAATTGGTTGTAGCTATGTAAATGAACATATAGGAGAGGGCTGTATGTGAGGATGATATTGTGAAACAGTGACTATGATAATGTATAACGTATCTTCTGAAACGTTATGCTGTAGCAAGGAAGCACGCACGAGACGGTTTTAAAAACATATTAAGCAGAGTAAGAAAGGCTTGGAAAACATCTTGGGGTAATAATAGGAGATATGGAGCTTAAGAATCGGCTATCTGGAGGTGAATGCCGTGCTGTAATTGTGATGGCACGGAAACTTTGGATTTGATGTCAATAGATATTGGTAAAGGCAGAACATGATGGATATGATGTGGTATTTGACTACACTGAATTATCTCGTAGAGGCTGTGCATTGATGTATTTAAAGGAGTTTATAAAAGATGATCTCGACAAAGTAATATTGAAGTGGGAGTAGCTAGCTCAAGTAGTTACTAAATGGCAAGTTCTGGGAAACGATCTCCGTCGACACCCTCATGTCCTCACTATGGTTGTTGCATTTTGAGAGATGTCCTGAGAACGAATCTAACAACTCTCTATCGGAAGGCAGGTTTTTTCCCCTAAGGTTTTCATTAGCCAAGGAAAAAAACAGTGCATAAGAACGATGCTAATTATTATTATGTGATGACTCTAGTTCAGTTATGTAGTAATTGTTAGGTTCGAGAATTGATTCTGATTTATGGCCATTTTACCTGCGATTTTACTAGTGTTTTTTGTCCAAAAGAAATAGCATAGCACAGGTGTTAATTATTTTACTATGATTAAAGTGGAAAGATATTAAAACAGGATCGCTGGCTGCCCATTCTATTTGGAGTTTTGGAGATTGAATTCCAGAGCTTTTGATTAGATGGCTTATGGCATTAGATGGAGTCAGGATAGGATGGAACTTATAGAGGTGTTAACTTGACGTATTTAAATAAATAACAGAGAAAATACAATTACATAGACAATCTGAAGTCAAACAAGTATTTTAGTAGAATATATATATATGAGAGATGACGTCCTTTGGCAATCATACAGGGAAACATAAAAGGAAGAGAAGGATTTTTTTTCTAAGAAACAAAACATTTTAATGGATATTATATTTTAGAGATGCCAACTATGGCTTCAATATAGGGGAAATGTTGAGAAAGAAAAGATAGTTGGTAGATAAACTAGTATTATGAAAACTGAAATACTTGGAGAATAGGTAAAAAATAAAAGGAGAAACATACCTGGTTACTGTAAACATTGAATGGTGGAATCTGAACCCAGAGCTGTCTGAGAAAGATAGAAAAAAAACACTCTTTATTGGTTATAGAGAGATGAAAGAAGGTCTGAACACTTTTGCCTTGTCTCTGTGACTGTTGGTAAAGACGAAGAAGGAAATAGGAGAAGACACTAGCAGACTAATTAGAAGGAAAAAGAACAGATGCACCGTCTCTGTCAACCACCCTCCTATTAAGACGAAACCTTCCTACCCCTTTAAGGAAGAGAGACTCCGTTGTAACATTATGAGAACGGAAGTCCCCCTTGACCTTGGAGAGAGAGAGAGAGAGAGAGAGAGAGAGAGAAGAAAAGAGAAGACAGTGATATGCCACCAGAAACGTATGTGAAGGGCGGTCTTGAAACACGCAACCACCTGGTCGATTTTTCGTTTTAACAGATATTTGCGCGTCAAGGATACAATAAAATATTGTTGGTATATGGAAAAGAGATTTGATTCTGAATACGATGACGTTTAATATGAGCTTTATTTGCTAGTCAGAATCCAGCCATATTTAAACCATTACCAGATGAGGCTCCCCTCCTTCACAGAAAGAAGCTTGTCTATTGTTTTTACGCTAAACAGACAAGGGAAGAACTAAAGTTATAACTGTAATTACTAATGTTACTGATTGGCAATGACTTTAAGATATGAGGTGAACACAGAAATTTTTAGCATTGACAATATTGTTGAAGACCTCCACAGCGTTTTTACTTATGAGACGAGAAATATGTATTGAATAAGAAGTGCTTTTAAAGTGTTTTCATATCTAGTTTTGTAGTCTTAGAAGACATTTTTTGTTGTGGGAGAATGAAAGCAGAATCGTGAGTCGGAAGTAAACCATAGAAGAAATATTGGGCATACCGTCATGCATGTTTTAAGCAGAAAGAACCTTAATAAAACAGAAAAAAGATGTAATTAATGTGAAACTTTTGGAATTAGCAACTGGCCGGCCGGGTGGTTGAGCGGTCTGCGGTTTTAGGCTATGACTCAACGGTCCCGGGTTCGAGTCCCGGCAAGGGGCATGGGTGTGGACTTTAACACTTAATCGTGAAGGGCCGAAGTCCGAAATAAAGTTTACAAAAGTTTTTTGGAATTAACACCTCATACTTGATGATATGATGGGCATGCAAAAACTATATGGCAGAATTTTACGCTGCTTTTGAGATAATTTATTTTAATACAGAGTGATTATGGTTTTGAATATCTGGGACACGCATTTGAACCATATTTGAAAAATGAATTCAGGTTAGTATCAAGTGTTTGTTGCTCCAGAGAGCTAAATAAAACATATGAAAGTGTATAAGACGTCTTCCGGCCTGCATGTTTAAGTAGAATTTATCATATTACAAACTATTTTGAGACCTAGTTAATGCTTCACATGTGCAAAAGAAGTATTGAACTTGTGTTTCTAGCAGAAAAGATCTTTATGGCAATTGGAAAAGAACGAAATAGTTATCAAACTTGTATTTTGGAGGGCGTATTTACCGTGACATTCAAGTAGAAATGACTCCTTATGTTGTATTTTACCCTCAGAACGAATTATCTGATGACAATCTATAGGATAAAAAGTGACAAAGAGGATTATGATGTCCTTAAAGCAGGCTTGTCAGATGAAACTTGTAACTATTTCGGTGTTTATTTTAGGAAGAGAGTCCTTGCAGCCATATAGACTGAATATATAGCAAGAGAACTTACATTTGAAGTAGAAAGAACTTTAATAAACATGGAAACAGGGCTATATGATATGAAACTGAGGGAATGAAGACTTGTTATTTACTGATATGGAATATGAAAGAGACATTAGAATAGAATTTTAACTAGAAAACTAATCTTTAAATTATAATTTCGTGTGCATATAACGATTTTGCATGCCCGTTTTGCCTGAAAAGACTGTTTAGATAAGAAGACAAACAGCATTTGAAGTACTTCGAATCAAATGAAAGCTAGAAAGAACTGATTATAGCCAAAAAAAGAGTGTTTGGAACCACATTTAGTCGTAATATAAGAAGAAAATGAGGTCTATTGGATTGCTTGTTGTGTCAATTCAAGTGTTTGCACCTCCTATAATTACAATGTACTCTCTTTGCACGGCATGGATTGATAAATCTACATTTCCTCAAACCATCTAGGTGAATTATTTACGATTAACAGACTTTTATTGCTCATGTTATTGAATTAAACTAGGTATAGCCTTTTGTATATAGTGTTTTGTAAGGTACATAAAAACAAATAGAAGGGTAAGAAGAAATTATATTCACATATATTTCTTTAATGGTAGAATCTTTGTCAGTATGATGAAAGCTTATTTTGTAAGTTTACACGAACTTGACTGGTGATTGTTGTCGAATCATCTTCCTATATATACCAACTAATGTAGAGCCCTCTTGAGAAACTAGTATATGCTCACAGATTGTCACAACATAGAACGCACGTGCTTTGGTCCAGCGACGAAACAAACTCCACCCGTTTCCCTTCTTCCCACTTCTTACTCGGATACAGGAAGTGAAAAATGACTGTTAGACGAGGGAGAGAAAGAAAGACAGAAGCCATATGTAAGATATTAGATTAATATTTTTTATGTCATGTATTAGAAATAGCTTGTTGTAACTCGGCAGATTATATGAAATTATGCTAGTAGTGAGAAAAAAACTGAGTTTTTGAAATCTTTTAATATACAGTCAGAGGAGACTGAATAGAAGGTTGACCATGCTAAAATATTATTGCATATCTTCTTCACACGTACCATTTGCATTATATATATATATATATATATATATATATATATATATA